>JANHFX010016152.1:0-13011 GCA_027560015.1 Chloroceryle amazona
GAGCTGTGCAGGAAGCTTAGTATATCTAGCAAACTCGTATATCTGTGTCATGAAGTTAAACTGCAAAATGTCCTTCGCCCTGAATTAAGACAAGCTTTCTAATGTCTGTATTTTTTAATATATAAAGGGTGTATCAAACCTGACCACTTAAGTTTGATGTTAAAGGTCTCACTGGGATTTCTAGAACTACCATAACTCAATTTGTGACATAAAATTATTTTTGTGGGTGCCTCATCTATGATCCAGAAGTCTGTCTGAGCTGTTTTCCTGTTATGTATCAGTTTGGAAACGGATTATGAAGCCAAATCAACCCTCAATTATATAATCTTACAAGAATGTCTTCAAATGTTTTTGGTAAATATACAAAATTTTTTGCATTAGCTGGGAGTCTCTGCTGGCACATTCTTATCACAAAACATTTTCCTTGAAAGAGTAAAGTCTATACTGTTGCCTAAATTTAGACAATCAAATTTTAAAATCTTTTATTTATCATTTCCTAATTACAATACAATCCTGCTTCCATCTTCAGGTTAAAGAAATTTTCTTAAAATGTGAAAAGAATTATAAACCATTCTCATTATAAAGATACTTGTTAAAATTTATTCAATAGGCAATTTATTTTGTAGGGTTTTTTTAACCTTCACAAACTGATTTGAAAGATCTACTCTGTAGTGTTAAATTTTGGGTTTTTTTTCTCTAGTTTTCAAAAAATGCAGTCCTACACGGACTCACTGAAACTGAAAACTGAGTAAGTACTGCAGGATTGGCCCCCTATTAAAAAAGCCCAAGACACATGGTGCTGAGATTAACAAAACAAAGTAAAGCAGCTATGACTTGGCACAAAGTTTGACAAGCTGCAGAAAAGCAAATGTTTAAATAACTGAAGTGGTACTGATTTTCTATTCACAACCTTTTCTCTTCTAAACAGTATCATATTCTTTTCCAGCACATTTAGATTGCAAGTCAAGCTGTGTTTTATTTTTTATTATAATAAACCCAGTCAGTTTACTGTAACAAAGACATACTAGTGGTGATCAGTGTGAAAGCCAGTACGAAATCAGGCTAGGAAAAAAAAAAAAGTCAAATGGTAAAATAAAGGACCAGCCGTCTGGAAAGTTCCTGGATCATGTAAAAAGAAAATAAAAGGCAGTGTTCTTATGAGACTAATGCAGAATACAAAAATATTTTAAGACAAAACTCTGTATCATTGCCTATGACATTTGTAAACAGAAGCAGCAAATCCTTTCAAATTATGTTGCATTTATTAAATATTTTCCAAGTCCTTCTAAAACAAAATAGTAACATTAAAAAAAAATTTCAAAATTTCTCATAGCATTGTTTGCATTCGTTCCTCTTGAAATCTGGTAAGAACAAAATAAAACAGAGTAATTTTTCCTATTTTTTTTCCACACATAAACCAGCTTCCCTATTTAAAAATAAGTTTATTCAATCTATGGGATATTAAAAGGGTTTTGCATATTTTATTAGCTTTGCAACAAATGGTGGTTTACAAAAAAATAATGTACACGTAAGTATCTTACCAGATTTTTAACTAATGGTCTTTAATTTTCAAGTTCTGCCTTCATTTGTTCTTGAATTTTAATCAACTAATATATAAACATGTAAGAATTAATGTTGGATTTCATACTACAAACAGGCATCATTCTCTAAAATTCCTTCCTAAATACAATCTCTTTGATCAAGTGACTGCATGTGGAAATACACATATTTTTGTATTATAACTGGTAATAGACATCTTCACTTAGACCCAGATACTTTAATGTGAAGTTGAATAATGTCACAAGAGTCACACATATGAGGTTCTTTGGACATAAGAAAGTAGATGTAATGTCACAGGATGTCAGAAGATGACAAAAACATTAGAAAAAGAGTCTTTGATGGCTTAAACTCTCAGAAAAGTGGATATTTGTGGAAACCTGTTCCAGTCAAACATCAGTGGCAGTTTGGGACAGCAGGGGCAATTCCACTGCTCTGCTGGGAATTTGTAGAAAAATCTGCCAATGTGTTTATCATCTGCAGCAAGTTCTAACATATCCTCCTGAGACAAACATTGTCAGGCAAATTACACATTTAGTGTCACTGAGGACAAAGGATTGTGCCTAAAGATCAATTTAAGCAGAATTCTTTAAGAATTCTTCAGAAGGTTCAAGATCAAACTCCCTTAAACTGTTACATTGCATGGCAAAGCTTCCTTGGTTCTGCTGCATTTGAGTTGTCTGGGAGTTCTGTCAGGGCTACTGTCATTTGGGACTTTAAAGTTATATTGATGTATTTCTCAGTGTCACCAAGAGCAGAGTTAGTTACTTACCAAATCTGCATTTTGAACATATTTTAAACTAGGCAATGTTGAGCACAACACTGACATTTATTTTCTTTCATAAAAATGGAAAAATGCTCCCCTTCAGAATAATAACCTGGAAGCTAGAATGCTCAGCCACAAATCAGGGCAGCTGACATTGTATGCTGCTGGGAGTTTTATGGGGCTTGATTACAATATCCCAAGTCATGGAAAAGTAGCCTAACTACCCCACTATGATGAGAATAAGCCACCAGTTCTGTTCAAGCTGTGCCATTGGACACAAAGAATATGAAATTCATGAGACTAGATACAGAATACTCATGCATGAGCCTGACAACATACCAAAGCTGTGACTGCATGAGAAAGGGACAACCTTGTGTTTTGACTTGCTAGATCATTTATGCATTTTACATTAGACTATGAATTACAAGAAAACAATAAAAGAAACATCCCCCAAGAGAAAAAAAAACAACACAAAAACAAACCAACACAAAAAACAAAACCCGAACAAAACAACAAAACACAAACCAACAAGCAAAAATAGTAAAATTTGAAGAAAGAACAAAGAATTCTGTAGAAAAGTTCTTCCCTAGGCTTCCTCTATGCTGAGCATCCTAACATACAGCCTAGAGGTTACAGCTCTTCTGTGTTTGTGCTCCCTGTATCCAGCTTTAAATAGAATATTTTCCCACCAGAACACAATGTAAACTAGCAGTTAAGACAGTGGCATACAGAGCTATGGGTTACAAGGTTCTCAAGTTCAGTGATTAGAACCCTGGGCAAGTGCTCCAGTCCTTACAAAAAACTCAGTCCTTGCCATCTCCTATGATGCTTAGAGGGAAATCAGAGATGAGATTGCCCACAGCTTGTGCACAGCTTGGCTGCCTCAGCGCAGGGGGAAGATCTGGACTCAATCAGTAATTGAGAGTAAAGAAATCAATCAGTAATTTTTAGTTAGTCCAGGTAAAAGACAGTGCTTCCGAAGTATTTAATCATCACTTATTACTCTATCCACTTTGAATCCTGGTTTCTAGTGTTAACTTTGCCTTACACAGTATATATTGGATACTGGTGTCTGTATCAACCTTATGAACTTCATTTCTGGAGTGAAATGTCCAACTGCTGGGCACTACAGCAGTGTGTGCCTTCATGCCCAGCTCCTCTTTATAAAGATCAAAGCTTTTTAACCAAAGAATTTATGCACATTCTGCGTAACAAGAGAATATCTTTCAATGGATTATGCAAAGGAGGGGGGGAAACGAAGTCAGAAACTTCAATTGGTGTAGTTAATCTTCTGGAATTGTTGTTTTTCTTTTGGGAATGAAAATAAAATCAGTTTCATTATCAGAATTGTAATGATAAGAGAATGACTGCTCCAAAGATTTCTCACAGCACCAGTCCTACAATTTAGCTCACTTGACAGACCGCACAGTGACTGTGAGAGGCTACCTGTTGGGTAGCTGTACTGGAGACAGTTTGAGAGCAAGACGTGTGATCCAAATTTACACAAGTGTAGCTCTTACAAATCATGTAAGAGGAATACAGAAAAGAATTCCTGTGCTGCTCAAATCCACAGACTGAGGTCATATCCATGAGAAGATACTAGATGTAAGACAATGTCCTCCATTGTGTGGATATGAAGGTAAAGAAAGGAAAATATAGAGTAAGTTTCAGGAAGAATTTCCTGTAAGTGAAAGGATATAAGAAAAATGTACTATTAAAAATATTCTTTGGACTTTGCAAATGAAATAAGACAAAACATTCAGTATAGGAACAGATGACTTGACCCTTCTTTGAAGCATGATGAGACTTCAAATCTAAGTGGGATTCCTGAACCCTGTCAGACCTAGATAAAAAAAAATAGATGAACTAGCAGAAGACACCTCCCTTCTTTGATGGACTAGTGAATTAGACAGACAGTCTGATATTTCAGTTCTTAATTTAGATTTCATGTACAGAATCCTAATGAGCTTACCCTTTCAATGCTCCTGTAAACATAAGCAGGTATCACTATTTTCGGAGTGGGAAACCTAGGTCATAGAAGAGAGGTTCATCTGAGGTCACAAGGAAGGCAATGAAAGGGATGATTTTAGAAATATAGTGCCTCAGTCCTCAGAAAAAAAAAAAAAGTTTTTTTTTTTAATATATGAATTTGCATGAGAATTCAGTAATCATGGAATTAGCATGTGGAAGTACCACTATTTCCATGATATTTCACCACAAAGAAGTGAGTTCTTGACAAAACATTTGGGAAATGTTTCACAGAAGGAAGGAATTCTGTGTCTATTTCTTAATTTTCACAATGAGAATGATAGATACACCGTAGGAAAAAGTCATTTGAGAACTGTGACAAAACAGGAAGCTCACTGGAAAGATATCTTGGTGTTATACTGGGAAAACACTGAGAGCTGTCAACCTTTTATTACTTATTAATTATTAAACATTGGTGGTGGAAAGTTTTTTTTTAAGAAGTTGAATTTTATACCTGTTCAGCTATTGTTTTGATAAGATAACATAAATAATAATTCACATATACTAACAGCTCTATCCATGAATAGTAGAATATTTAACAAGTCACAGGTTACAAAAAATAACCAGTTTTGAAGTTACTAGCTATTCACCTATAGAAATCTTCTTTCCCTTTCTTCAAAAGCTTACATAATGTGTTACATTTTTATTAAAATATTCAATCATTTTACTATAGTTTATTGAGGTTTAGAATCTTAACTTTTTTTAGCAACATTATGAAATATGACAGGATGAGAAAATCAAAATCACGATATTCATTAAAGGAATACAATTCAATATTACTCTACAGTGATTTATACTACCATAAACCAAAGCATAACATAACTCAAGTTAAGGTCGGCTTTCTAACGTTATTTGGACTATATTTTGCAAAAGTCCAAGCTCATTACTCTTCTGCCAACAGCATAGTTTAGAAGACTAAAAATTACAGTACCTTTTGAACAGTTTGGTCATCAGCTTCCATTTTTGATTGCCACCTTTGAACTTGCTTATCTGAAAACAAGAGGGGAAAGAGAAAACCCATGAAACATTAATGTATTCAAAATGTTTGCTTCAGGTCGGTCTCTAAACCAAATGGAATGCACCAGGGATGAGAGTCCTGGCAGAACTGTGACCTTCACCACCGCCCTTGACATTCACAGCCTTCTTCCTGCTGTTCAGCCGGCTGGTCAGATAGAGATGAAGAGGTAAGTTCAAGCACCAAGTGTGACTGAGTGCTCAGAGCTTTTCATTAATACTAAATCTAGACATCCTTGCTGTTAGTCACAGCCAATACAAAGTGTTTTAGCAGGTGGTTCTTTATCGCTCATACAAAACTCCCAAAAGATAAGAAGCACCATGGAGCCAGATGATAAACTGGAATCAGGAATATTGTGTGTCAAATTCATCTTGCCACTATTAAAGGTGATACTGGGTCTAATCCATATGGATGTGACAAAGCTAAACAGCCAAATTCTACTCTATTGATGTAGTTTCTAGTCCTCTATTAAATATTTCACTCTGTCAATATATGGAAAGTAACCTGCAGGTAAAGACTGTACATTGTACTTACCAGGAAATAAACCCTTCTTTTAAGAACTGTAATAAAGCACAAGTATCAAAAGTAGTGCTGGCTTACTTGAGAGAAACTGCTTCTGTTAGAAACTTTCACAGAAGCAAAACTAATTATATGAAGAAATGACCATTTAGATATCTTGCTGAAGGTCAAAAAATACTCGAGAGAGAGAGTAGGTTCTAATACAGTTCCTTAAAAAAAAAAAAAAGAAATAGTAGACCATCATTTAAAAGTATAACTATTTACATGTGTTATGTTTCTATTTCCATAACTTTACAGCATGTATCTGTAACAAAATATGGACTCTAGCCACATTGCTAGGAAAAATTAGAAGTCTCAAAAGCCACAGCAAAGATTCCTTTGTCATAAATTAAAAATATGTAAATATATGCGTTAAAATTAGAATAAATATGTATGAATTTCTCCACAAATACATAAAAAATTAGCATTCAATACCAGAAAAAGACAGCAGTTCAGAAATGTCACCATCCTTCTGCAGCATGTTAACAATTAATTCCAATGTTAGTGACATTTCTTACATGCTGCATTTAAACTGATTGTCTCTCTCCAACATCGGCTTAAAGTTTTACCTAATAAATATTTTTTCTGTTTCAGAGCATTTTTGAGACGAGCAATCTCATTGTGCAGTTTAAAAACCTCTTCATTGAAATCCTCATTCTCTTTTTCAAGTTTTTTTTTTTTTTTTCATGGTTATCATCTTCAAAGACAACCTGAAAGATTGCGATGCCTTGAATTTATAAGTAAGTAATCAAGGATTTAAATATGCTGCACTGGTGTACTATTATACAACACAGTATCATATAATTTCTGAATTCTATTACAGAGCCATAATATGAATAGAAAAAAGTCGAGCCTCTAAATAGGTCCCTGCTAGAAGAAAGGCTGCAGTACATTATATACAAAGACCATAACACATGGGGACATTTTATTGACAGGAATAATGCATATCATACTGTTTGTGTGCCCTCATCATTCAGGTCAATTTATTATGGAGGCTGTGTCCAGGAAGGCAGCTGGGGCCTATCCACCCACACTTCCCCCCGTGTTTATGAAGTGCTGTCCGTAACTAGGCAGGCAGGAGAGACCGTGGACAGGCAACACCAGGGGGTTGCAAAGTGCATGGCTAAGGAGGGGGGCTTGTTGCCTTTGTGCCATTTCTCAGTGACAGTGCTGCCAGTGTCATGAGGAGCACATCACATGTCAAAGTGGTGAAGTTTTCAGGCTGGGAGCCGCATGGAGTCCATCAGGCCTTCTGATATCAACACAGTTGGTTTTCTACTTGGTGTCGGAGCCACCCAGAGGCAATTCATATTCTGAACATTAACATGGCTTTGCATGCCTGTCACACATAGACCGTGCAGGGGTTTAATGCTATTGAAGACTACGGTTTAAATCTCTATGCAAACAGTGATTACCTTGTAAGAAGGTTCCAGGATAACATGCAACAAAAGACTTTAAAGTTATAGTTTTAGTAAAGCAAACTCATTTACATTTTTATTATGCGTGTCCTTTGTTTAAATCTTGCCACGTCCATTATGGAAAAGACTTCTTATGCAACTGAAGCTTATTGGGACAGCTACTCTTTTTCTTGTTGGTTTCAAAGCTATTGAAAACATTTGAATATATTGTCTTATGGCTGTCTAGATTTTACTGCCACATATTTCTTTTAAAATTATAGAAAAGCTTTCAGAGCTGGCACAGATCTTTATAGTAATACCAGAATATTAACTAACTCCTGAAACCATTTAAAATATTAACACAAAAGAGAAGGCTCAGACAGCAGTTGCTTTCCTTACCAAAGAAAATTTAGAATATTACTTGCTTTGCGTGATAAAAATATGAACCCTTTAAAAAAAATTAATTCCAAATAAAAATGTTAAACACCCTCAAAAATAAAATTCCAAGGTTTTCAAATGGCATACAAACTTCAAATATAATGTAATGACTGGTAACATTTAGTCCATAACTATTTGATTTTCCTCAAAAAAAGACATTTTGGATCTCCAGTTTACCAGAACAAATTATCAGTGTACAAAAAGTTTTGGCCATAAAGTTTTCACTTCCAAAGCACTTTGGAAAGTAATTTATATTAGTTTGTGTCTCCCCTTCCTTTACAGAAGAAACAGTAGCAGTTTACATAAAGACCAAGTATCATTAACAAAAATGTTACTTTTCATAATGTAAATTTTTAATAAATTTTCATGAAATATTTCAACAGTATTTAATTTTAAACATGGTAACAGATTTAAAATTGATCCTCTGAGACAACTATTAGAGTGCATGTTTTTATTGAAAACTTTTACCAAGTCCTGTGGACAGAGTGAGTACAGTCTAGGGAAAACAGTAGTTAAGAAAACAACACTTGATAACACTCTGCTCTGGCACAGTGGTCTACTCTAAACCAGTGCAAAACAACTCAGAATTTCCAAAGATCTTTCAAGGAACAGTTACAGCTCTTAATAGGCTTAAGTATTTGTTCCTTTGCTCTGGCTGTATTTGAGCATCAGCAAATGCTTAGAGATGAACCTTTACACAAGATAAACAAGAAAGATTTGAATTAATCCTGTGACTAAGTTTGAAACGGTGTCTCAAATATAAGAGCAGTCATAACCTTTGCTGTTTTAAGGAAAGCTTATAAAACCCCCAGACAGACAGACAGACAGACACATTCTCCTGCACATTGCTCGGACAACCTTTAGCTCTAGCTCCACCAGCTGCTAAACCCCAGAACTGCAAGTAATTAACTATTCAGTCTCCTGCTGCAATGAGGACACTCATTAGCAAAATGAACAAAGGGGCAATTTTCTGTAGCTACAGTCATCTGTTACACTTTGAGTGGCAGGTTTTTGTAGCAATGTTCTCTCTACCATCTGCCCACAGCGGTAGCGTTTGGCTTGCTTAAACTAGGGAATTTTTAAGTTGTAAGAAAAAAGGTCTAGAGGTTGGAAGGCAATTATGACACGGCTTGTTTAAGAGGCTTCAGTATTACTCACCTTCTATGTCTTATTGTCTTCATTCTAACAGTTTTATTACGTTAAATAAAAAATATGCATATTTTAACCTTACTAATGTTTACTATATATTTGCTAATGTTATGTATTGTAGACTTTTATGATTGCTTTGCTAATAATACTAGACAGATATGTATACATAATTTTGGAATATAACAAACTTCAGCTAAATTAATCTATCTGTACTTGTAGTATTCTACACAAATAAGTAAAGGTGAGGGAACATAGCTCTTTATTATGCAGCTGAGAAATAGGGATTTCTGTTTGGTACCCTGCAGTATTTAATCTACACTCAAAATAACCAACTGGCCTTTTGAACAACAGTTTTCACAGGGTTTTAAACTCATGGCAGAGAAATTTAATGCAAATGACTGATGCTGCTCTATGACACAAAATAAGAAAATATTTGAGCATATGCTGATTCAAAAGATAAACTGAAGTTGTTACCATTTTTGATTTATTGGGAAATTGTCTTGAAAACAAATCCATTCTCGAGTATCTTGTCGTCCAAATTTTTAGGTACCTTCCAACTTCTAAGGTGTACTTTAGGTATTTAAAGGCCCCATTATGCACACCACAAGAGGGTGCAATTGCACAAGCTGACATGAAAAACATTCATTGACGAATATTGCCCGTTTTGAGTTGCAAGGGAAATGAGAATTTGGGTATTTATTTATATTTATTTTTATTATCCATAATATGTTGCATTCGTATGGTTATAAGTTTAACCCTTTCACCGTTTATATCTGTACATGTCAAAGAAATGCAGTTTAAGGTTGAACATGAGAACTCTTGTATGGCCACTGGTTGAATACAAGCTTTTACTTTTCATTCAGTCATCTTGTTATTACACCCTCATCTTCAGTTCAGCTAATGCATATGCTCTATAAGGGGTTTCCAGCCTTGAAGACTTCAGGAGATAAAGATGCCATAATTTCTTTGACAATATGCTGTAATCAGCAATCATTATCATAGTGTTTTCATCTTGTAGCCTCTGTATTTAATTTTGTCATCTATGAAGGTCTTTTAAATGTAACAAAATGTAGACACCAGCCAGGAAGGGGCTAACAAATTGCTACTGGCCCAAATAGCTTAATTTATGTTTTCAAGGCATGTTAAAACTGGAAAACAGATTAAAGACAGCATAACTTTGGAGGGAAAATAGTCATTTAATTACAAACTCTTTGAGAGAACAGTGACAGTTTCTCGTTTGTTTCGTGTAAATGCAGAACTCAGAGAAGCAGCTGGTGATGACAAACTTCTTCTCTGTGGATCAGCTAAAGATTGCACAGATAGTGAATCAGCCCTTCAGGTGTAGCCTATGGACGAAGGGTTAGCCAGACAATTTGACACTAACTGTTTTTTCCAACCAGTCTTCTCTATTTCCCTGTTTTTCATCTGTTCAGAAACATGTCTGGGACAAAGATCAGAGAATTTTTGTGAACTTCTGTTGGAATACTTTTTGTGACCTGGGGAGAGATTGAAATTGTCATGTGCAGTCCCTCTTAAGAGAATGCTGCATAGATCCCAAACCCTAGGCAAATATTCCTAGATGCTCTCCTTGGCAGATGCTGTAATCAAGTAATTTCAAACTATTCGATAAACAGATTTAAGATGAGTTTTTCAATTTAGGGTATTTTTTCCAGCTGTTAAAAATGTTCTGACTTCTTCTTGTCCACTTTTCTAACTGTTCAGACTAGGACTCACAAGATTCCAGAAATCAAATATCCCCTTACACTTAACCAATCATTGAAGAATTCTACCAACTCCTTTAAAAACTACCGTAAAATATGAGTCTGTGTTCAACTGCCAGTGTACACCCCCCCACCTCCCTTTCTTTTTTTTTTTTTGGTAGATACTGAGTTCTTGAAGATAGCTCCCCATTCTGTAGCTATGGGCTTCATTCCTTTCTTCTAGAGGTGTAACTAGTGATTTGTTTCAGTGGGTCAGATGCACAACAGGTTGCTAAAAATGCCATGTGCTGTCATTATTTACCAATCATTCATAGAATCATAGAAATGTCTGGGTTGGAAGGGACCTCTCGAGGTCATCTAGTCCAACCCCCCTGCTGAGAGCAGGGACATCCTCAACTAGAGCAGGTTGCTCAGAGCCTCATCAGGTCTCACCTTGAATGTCTGCAGGGATGGGGCCTCAACCTTCTCCCTGGGCAACCTGTTGCAGTGCTCCACCACTCTCGTGGTAAAGAACTTCTTCCTTACATCCAATCTAAATCCACTCTTTTCTGATTTAAAACCATTTCCCCTCATCCTTTCACTCCAGGCCTTTGCAAACAGGCCCTCTCCAGGCTTTTTATCAGCTCCCTTCAGGTGCTGGAAGGTGGCTGTTAGGTCTCCCCAGAGCCTTCTCTTCTCCAGGCTGAACAATCCCAGCTCCCTCAGCCTGTCCTCGTAGGGCCGGTGCTCCAGCCCCCTGATCATCCTTGTGGCCTCCTCTGGACCTGCTCCATCAGGTCCCTGTCCTTCCTGGGCTGAGGACTCCAGAGCTGGACGCAGTATTCCAGGTGAGGTCTGACCAGAGCAGAGCAGAGTGGCAGAATCACCTTTCTCGATCTTCTGGCTGCACTTCTGTGTTGCCTACAAGTTTAATCAGCAATAGCTTAATTTAATTCCAGATCATTGATGAATAATGTGTGTCCTGGTTTGAGTGAGAACAGAACTAATTCTGTTCAGTGATTTCACTTTTCAGCTCAGTTCTAACTGCACTGTCTGAAGTCAGCAGCCTGTTTTCCCAGGCAGGGTCTGCTTCCAGCAGTGATAACGCCCCATGTTTAGAGTTAGTACCAAGGGTTGGGGTGCAGACCAAGGCCACTGCTGGATCTTATATACTGTGTTGGGGGTGCAGAAAGTAAAAGACCACACCTACAGGGAGGAGCAGACATAGCAGGTGACCCCAAGCTGAACAACGATATTTTCCATCCCATATATGTCATATTTGGTATAAAGCAGAAGGATCTGGAGGGTCTAGCTCTCTCTCTAGGTTCTCCCAGGCTCTTCATCCCTCTTGGACCGCTTTGCCAGCTTTGCTTGGTTTGGCTCAGGTCTTCTTTCAGTTCCTTGTTTGTAGCATCCAAGGAGGACTCTGTCTGTTCTGCCTTTGATCCCAATCGGTGTGTTCCTGAACCCGGTACCAGAACCAGCTCCTGAACACAGCTCCCATCTGCTGCTGGGCCAGGTCTGGGACTCCCCTGGTGTCTGCTGCACAGCATCAGTGGTGACAGTGCTGTATTGGGTTTGTATATATTTGTATAGATTCCATTTTTTTACTATTATTTTGATTTTGATTATGTGATAATGACAGTTGTTCACATCCTTCTCTTCTTTTGGAGAAGAGACATAAGGAACAGAACGACAGTACATTCACAAGGAAACCTGGATTACAGCCCCTGTTACAGAGAACATTTAAATACAGATATTCTTGTAAAGTAAAACAGCCTCACTGGGGCTCACCAAAGGAAGCAAGAGAAATAAGCCATGTCACAGTTGACTGTAGCTGTTAATGTCTGTTGGCAAAAGAAATTAGAATCACTTCCTTTGGTACACAGGAATGACTGACCTTGCTTAATGATCTAGTTATAGATCAGGTTACATAGCTATGAATTCAAACTGGGAAGAGATACCTAGATTCCTCAAAGAGCACATTGTAGATAATTTATTTCTCCTTTACAGGCCATACTGTCTGCCTTGGGTGGCTGCTGCATGGTCAGATGGCATTTTCAGATCTCATTAGTACTACACATCTCAATGATGCAGAGAGCAGAGATGAAAAGGCAATCCAGTGTCAGGCTTATCTAGACCCTGAGACTGCTCAGGTGGCCAAGAAGGCCGGCAGGATCCTGGCTTGTGTCAGGAATAGTGTGGCCAGCAGAAGGGAAGTTGTGCCCTTGTACTCGGCACTTGTGAGACCTCATCTCGAATACTGTGTTCAGTTCTGGGCCCCTCGTTATAGGAAAGACATTGAGATGCTGGAACATGTCCAGAGGAGAGCTACCAAGCTTGTGAGGGGTTTAGAGAACAAGTCATATGAGGAGAGGCTGAGGGAGCTGGGTATGTTTAGTT
>JANHFX010016153.1:7061-60197 GCA_027560015.1 Chloroceryle amazona
AATCCATTAAGATGATTAAAACCTCAAGAACCTGCAAAATAATTCTGCCAGTATTAAGAAAGTATCTACAGGAAATTAAAGTTTTGAAAGAAATGGAAGTGATAAAGTTTTCACTAATATTTTGCTAATTTGAAAGGGTTTCAGCCTGATTTTTCAGAGCATTTTAAATAGCAAGCATAGATCCAACTCATTTCAGTCACAGCTGTGATCACTTGGCACTTCTATGTATCTGCCAAGGATGACTCAAATAGGTACCCAGAAAATGTGACCATTTTTAGCAGCCATTAGCAGCCATATGTGAAAATTTTGGTTTAAGTGTCTCGATTACCATCACATTGGAACTTTGTGGTAGATCCAGTTCTCACTGCCACCATTCAGATCCCATATTCTTCACCTACCATTTCCAGATACGCTTTGCTCCTACAGACTTTCCTAGTCACATGATAGATGAATCAATTTTCCCTTGGTCATTATTGTCCCTCACAGTTTATCCTTGATACGCTTCCAGAACACAGTGTAGTCTATTCACTGAGTAAAAATGTGAAAAAATTATTGCAGGAACAGATAAATAAGGACTGCAGCCTAAAACATACATGTCAGGGCTGAATTAACATTGTTGAATCAACTTCTTGGATTTCCTAAATTTTGAGTTTCTAACTTAGAAAATTAACATTCTTGCATTGCAATATGTACAATTTGTTTATTTTGCCAGAAAACAAATAGCAAAAAATAACTGCATAGTAACCATGTTGTGTCTTGTATGTAATCACCTGTACAGAACTTAAATAGTATATCTGGAAAAACAACTGATAACTATTAGACTATTGACTTTAAGCTGATGTTACAGTCACTTTCCCAGCATGCTTCACGGGTAATTTTCTTACAGCAGAAGAGTTCTGGAGCAATTAAGTGGGAAATATTATAGTTATGTTGGCAGATTGCTGTCTTGTAGCTAATGAGCCTGTGGTCTTAGCAAGTTTATTAGAACAGATGCAGTTTGACACTGACATGCCTAAACCATTTTTGGATTTGATCTAGTCTCTTTAAATTTGAGTACATTGGACTGCATGGACCTGTTGGCTGCTGGGTAGAGTTCAAGAATGCCTAGTGCACGTAGTGTCAGGCAGGATTGAGATAAGTGTGACTAGTGCTCAGGAAATTATATTGCTTAATTCTAAAAGCCTCTTACTAAAGATCAAGTATGTTATATTTCTTAGTACAAGGTGAAATGCAGTATCTAAAAGCTCATAACTTGGCTGTATTTGGCTGGACAAAACTGAGGTTTCTGTTTCAAAGCATGCATGGGCTAAGAATTCCTTTCCAAAGGCCATGATGGTATTAGGAAGTCTCTGAAAAATATTCACCATCTAACACCTGACATGAGAACTTTGGGCCAGAGTTTGAAAATCTATCAAACATAAATGCAAGTCAAAACTAAATATTAAAATGATAAAGTCTTACACAACCTTAAGTCTAGACATTTTCTAAAATTAGTCTTTTATGTGTAGAAGCACATTTAAAAATGATAATATGAAATGACTACGTTTGGTTAGTCTAATCCATATCTGCTTTCAAACAAATTGAAAAGTGTAATGCAGCTTCTACGATCCTAGATTATTTTCTCCCATCTGTCTTTAAAGATGTGTAAATTAGTTTTCATAAGGCCTCTTCTGAAGGAAAATGGATGTTTGCTTCTGCTTTCTGTGATGGCAGGTATGTAATTACAAAAACTTGTAGTGTAAATGTATAGTGCATGTTTACTATGAATAAATTTGTATAAATAATTTCAAGGTATTAAAAGAAAGCATGCAGATACATCTAAAAGTTTCAGTTGTAATGGATGGAACATATTCTCCATCAGAAAAACAACCTTCTGTGCTAGTAATGTCATTATTCTGACTTTCTCCAATGAGGAGTAAATCAAAGACTGGAAGAAGTTTGGTGTAGTTGTCTTTCATGGCACTACCATTATTTTATAATATATGGTAGTGATGCATAACCTTTCATGTATGTTTACAGCAATGACATAATTGTTCATGCTTGCATGATAATTTAATGTGTTGATGTTTACAATGAGATGTAATAACATAAGATGGTCTGAACATTAACCAATGTATCTTCTGAATCTTTTAAAAAATAAGATATGGTAGCAATTAATTAGGTGACTAATCTTTATGACAATTTACCAATGATCTGTACAACACACACAAAACCAGACAAATGTACACAGGTTTATATTCTTAACTTCCTAAACATAACCAGGTGGATAAAGCCAGTACATTTTTAATATAAGAACCTTCTTTCAGTCTAAGGAATATTATCCTTACAGAACACCTGACTGGATTTAAATTGAAACACAATACATGTAATTTGGAAGTATTTTATAATAAAGTTTACATTATCTGCTATTATGTAAAGAAATTTTTCTTAGGGCTGTGATTTGTATGTATGTTTTAGAGAAGTAGCATGAATCAATCAGCTCCTGTAAAGGAATGACAAAAAGGGTCATTTATATATCTGACATAAAATTTACATATGAATAGATTTTTAATGTATTTTGATAAAGGTGTTCCTTGTTCACTAAAACTGGAAATCTTGAATGATTTTTTCTTGAAGTGATGTTATAAAGGATAAAAGGCTGTGAGTATTGTTGCTTAAAAGAAGTGTATAACACAACCTTTAACCATTGCAATTAACTGCAATTTCCTTCTGGAAAAAAAAGGATAAATCATGGGCTATTTAAATATCCACCAATGAATACTAATATATTTATCTTTTCAAACATTCTTTGTGAAAGCTTGGTTTAAGTTTCACATTTGCAGGGACTGGGGATTAATGTGGCCACTGTACCTTTCTGAAGAAACAAACAGTTTAATAAAACTGACCTGCGGGAAACTTAAACACAGCAGGAACTTAATAACCTTTGTTCATTGCAGCTTTATACAACCTAGAAAAGGGGACAGTGCATAAGTACTGCTTAACACATTTCATATGTTACAGTTGCAAAACTGTAACCATGAGCAGCTAATCTAATTTAAAAAAAAAAAATCAGAAGTGATTATTAAGCTTCAAGGGAGCCGTGATCAAGTGTTAGTGATTGAAGAATACGTGGGACTTCCATTCAAACAGTCAAATTAAGTGATCAGCTCCTATTTAGGAGCCTTTGCAATATATTTTATACCCCAGGGAATCTAGATCCAACCCAGAGACACGGCCTGGGGTTTTTCTGCCTACATTTGCAACAGCTTGAGGTATGCCATCTCACATGGTTTAGGGAAATTGCTGCCAGCATAAACCAAATAATTCCCTCCCTCTGGTCCTCAAGAATAGCTGGAGAGTGTAATCTCTCATTATCAAACCTTCTGCTTTATTCTGTCCTGCTGTAGCTCAGTGTCACCAGCCTTGTTCACAATCATCTCAACTTTGTCACAGACACAATTTTTTAGGAGACAGAACTGCTTTTATTAATCATGAGCTTGACAGATACGTATCCATAAAAAAAAAACCTAAACAAAACTAGAGGATAAATTTGGAAAGTTTTCATCAGATTAATGCAGAAAAGTGTACATTTTTGCCCACAGAGTCTCACACATTTCGGTTGAACAGATAAAGGCTTGCTTATGATGTGACTATATATATTCCTCATTTAAATAATAAAGATGGTATCCTACTTAAAGATAACTTGTATTCAGTGTTCAATCACTATATTCCAATAATTTCTTCAAACACATTAATTTCAATAACTTTCAATTTATTCTGCAAAATCAAACCTTGAATTTTAGATTTGTTGGGAGCATTACTCCATTGCTTTCTTACACGTAGGTAAATCTACCTGTGCAAACAGATTTCACTATGAATAAATGAGTACTCATTTGCCACTGTTATAAACCAGCCCAAAGAGGCAATCTTATCATTTATATACTCAATACGCTGCATGTTTTTCTAGCCAAGAACTTTAAGATATAATTACTTTACCTTACTCAAATTACTTCACCTAACTTTAACTAGCAACAGGGATAACCTGTCTCACAGTATCCAAACAATCTGAAAACTGAAACCACTAAGCTACTCTAGAGAATATTTGAGAAACTTCTGAGGGATGTTGTATATTTATAAATGCCAAGTAATCTGCCCAATTTACGTCTATCAGTCCTGAATGATGATATTCAGTGCTGAACTTTCAGTATTGCTCAAACTGACAAGGCAAGTCTACAAAGAGCTGAAAGCCTCATGATATTTTGTTGACTGCAAAAGCTCTCAAGCAGATCTTGTTCCCTTCTGGTCTGCAAGAATATACTATATTCATGTATTCAGTAGAAACAGGATCTTGCTTTATGAGTAGTAGGGGGAAAAAAGCAGAGGACATGCTGCATCATCTTAAAACACACTCATTGGAAAAGGACAGAACCAAAGTACTGTTACTGAAGAATCTGGGGAGATATTGTGTTCAACATTCTATGGCAAATCAGAGGCAGAATCAAGACTGAAGTAAAAGTTTTCTGAGAGCATTTCTATATCCAAACTCTAACAAATCTACATAAGACAATTTACACACATTTCATCTTTTCCAGTAAAGTTTGTCTAAAGAGAGGTTAATCAGAGTGTCATGTAAGTATAATGCAACTTGATGAGAAAAAGAGGAGGAAAAAACCCAACCCTGAATTTATATATACCAAAATATATGCTGAGAGGTGCCCCAACAGGCCACTACAAGAACTTGGCCTCGCACAAACTTAGTGCTCTTCTCTTTGAAGTGCAACACAATTTTTTTTGCAGAAAATTTACAAACACAGTGTTATCACATCCCTTGAACATGCTGCTCTTTCCAAATCAGATTCTGGAAGCTGATTTTATTTGTCCTCTAGGTTCCAATTTTAATTCTTCTCAACAAATGCCTTTAATAATAATTGGGCAAAAGCTTCTTTCTCTCTCTGACTGATTTTCAATATACCACATCTTATTTTCCTCAAAAGAACAAGTCAGCACTGCCACTAGAAATAGTGTAAGAAAAGAGGGGAAAAAAGAATTACTGGACCAAACTGTCTCACACACTCTAATTGCTGAACATTAACTTACATCAACTATGTGTACCTGTTCTTTCTACAGGTCAATGACCACCTTTCTGCAAAGAGGCCATAGTACTCTCTGTCCCCATATAAGTACCTCATCAACTGTTGAGAATTCTAACTTCCTTTTAGAGAAGTGTTGAAGGTAAATAAAGTCTAGAAGCAAATGAAGAAAATTGTTTCAGTGTTTCAAGTGATTAGAATCACAAAATGCCAGCCTTAGTTACAGAGACTTGCTCAATGTTGTATAAAAGTGAGACATGAAATAAAAGAAAACATGCACAGAATACTCATCAAGAAAGATTTCTGATGGGAAGGTCAGCCAGCTTTGTTAGAGTCAGTGGCAGAAGCAAAAAAGAAAGATACAGAAATCCTGAGGGGGATTTTTCAGACTTAAAAATAGCAAGAAGATATCTGACTCTTAAACCCATTGGAATTAAGGATCATTTGTCACATGAAAAAGACAGGTGGGAGCACAAGTAGGTGCTTCTTCACCTCTTGAGGAAAAAAGTGCTACTGAACATGCTTGTTATTCCTTCAAAGCCTAGGAATGGAGAATTTCTTTTTCCAGTCACCTATTGCAACCAGATTTTGGGATAGGGAACGTATGTTTGGGTGTTCAGTGTTGTTTCTCTCACTGAGTTTGTAATTCTCTTATCTGGAATTTGAGTAGATATAAATTTTTCTTTGTTTTACACTGTACCAGTCCTCTCACAGGTACTCAGTAAGAGATGGTTACTGATTTCTGTGGGTGTTATAGCATTAATTTTATTATTGTATCCACTTTTATTCCCATTTTTAAATCAAGCAATATAAGCCTATCCTAGTTAAGTTACAATTTGCTTTTTAGGTACCCACCCAGTAATGACACTGTCCTAGGCAACTGATGAAGAGCTATTTGGCTCGGTTCTTAAAAATGCTGGGTTTGTATTTCATAGTGAGTTGAACACGGGAACTATAGGAATTGTACTGAAACTGGCATTTCCTCAAACTCACTGTATACTCAGGGGATAGTACTACCCCAACAACTGCACTGTTACCAGATAATTTCATTAAAGACATATTTAAAAAGACCATACCTGTGTTAATCTTTCTCTTTTGCTCTCAGGTATGATATGTGGGCTAAAGTTTTGTGTCCCTGAGTCCTTGCTAAATTACTTTTTTCCTAAGCAAGTGACTTTTTTAACCTTTATTTCTACTGTCTCATGGCACTTATTCTTTTCCATTACTATTTTTCTTTCTTGAATACTTGAATGACAGAAAGCTGCACTCACTATCATATGACCTAAATATTCACTTACAGTGAAATATTTTCAAAGCAGTGACCTTCCAGAGCAGGCTACAAATTTGATAGTAAAAGCCATTCTCTTGATGCTTCTCCTTTCCTTTGTTCCTTTCTCCTAAGGAAAGTAGATTGGAAATACAGCAATTATTGTGCCTGGAAATTGAAAGGGATTTCTGAGCAACCTTGCACAATTGAGCTGGCACATGTAAAAACTGTTTCTGACTCACTGAGCTGGCATATACTGCTAAATCAGCATTGGCAGGGCTCCAGACAGCCTGTCACCAACACTGGATATTGCAGTAAGTACCAGTTCTGTGTATTGTATCCAAATTGGTTTTATTGAGTTGTGTTGTTCAGTGCTGCAAGGTCTGGCTTAAGAAACTAAAGCCTTGGACTAAAAATAAAGAGATCACAGTGGAAGTAACCGTGTGTCAGCTGAGCTCTGGTAACTGATTATGCTATTAATAAAAAGACTGCTTAAATTCCTTTCAATTCCCATATTTTCTTACAGACTTTTACATCTTTAAAAAGGTATCAGTTTATCAAATAAGTTTATGAAATAGTTCAGAAAATAAAAACATATATCAAAACATACAAAGAGTGACTATAAAGTCGGTACCCGTAATTTTCTCAGCAATCTCTTTTTCTGGAAACAAATGCATTGTTACCTTTTAGTTGAGGACATAGGAGGGGATCCCTAAGGAACTGTTCTCTTTTATAGGTAACTAGGTAAAACTTGATATTACAGTCAGTTAGTCAATTTCTCATATTAGTTTAAGCCATGTCATATTTTCTTTCACTTTCTGCAGACTAGGGATATCCACAGAGACAGCAGTCACAGTTCAGCTAATCAAGCAGATTTACTAATGTGTGATAATTCGGTTCCATTTGGGCTGCATGCTTGGTATATAAAAAGGGACACAGACTTTGAACAAGATTTGTCCCATTTGAACTTAGACACATAGTAAGGACCTTCCAATAATCTTTATGGAATAAAAATAGCTAGGCCTCCAGTAAGGTTCATATATTAAATGTTGTTGACTTTAGAGAAAGAAGACATGGTAGAGGTGAAAAAAAATCAGGAAATGGCCCATTAGCCTGTGATCACGCATCCTGGATGCCAGGAAGCCTGTGCAACTCTAAAAATTTTGTGAGGTCTTCATTGCACTTGTTGCGTTAACTGGATTGAAGGCAATCCCTGTCACCTATCCATGCTTCAATATCTTCTTTGGTGGCATAATAGGCATATTCATAAACTTTGGGAAAATAGGAACAGTTCATAAGAAATCACCTAATCTACCCTCCTCTTGCAAAACTGGATGCACAGTATTTGAATTACTCCTGATGTAGTGTATGAAATCTGGTCCTAAGAAGCTTCAGCAACAGATTTAAAGTTGGTCTGACACATTACAATTAGTTTGGTTGATATCTAAAAACATTTTAATTCTAGATGCCTATATCATCAGCTCTCTTGTTGGAGCAGACAGTGTCAGCTTCTAAAAATACACTGGGAAATGCTGAAGTGCTTGACCGTCCCTGTCTGCAAGTTCAGCACATACTTCAAAATGGAATAAATTCTAGGTCACAGAATAACTAAATTCACCTGGCTTGAGATAACTGTGAAATAAATATATTAATTTACAAAATAAAAGCAAGCAAACTAAGCAATACAGGTATTAAGACAATAGGTACAGATATGAAAAAATTGACTATACTTTTACCTAGTACTTGCTAAGTTCCAAAAGTTTTCTCACCCTATTTATATCTAGCTGTCAAGCTAAAACATACTTTGTGGTTTCTGGCTGATGTACAAGCCTGCATCTTCAAGTTGTATTAATGGAAAAGAATCTGTCAGTGGGGAGTCATACTTATATTTATAGGAGATTATCTTTGAGACCTATTCATATTCAAAATCCCCCTCCTTCCCACTTTTTATGGTTTTCTTAATATTAAACTCTGTGGTGAAAAGTTTCCTTTCATTACCCCACTTCCTTCCTTTCCCAGCTTTGGAAATGCCAAGGTCTTCTGGGAATGTTTAGATGCCATTATTACCTGCTGAAATAGTTTTGTTCAGAGGTGAATAATTAACTAAGCAAAAAGAAAAATGTTCTACCTCCTAAAGCAATCTTTTTGTTTCATGTAAATGTGTGAATTGACAATCAAATTTCTGCAGTTGGGATTAATGCTTGCTTTTGATTAACATTGTGTCACTTTATTGATCAGGTAATAACTGAATTTTGGGCAATTGTGATCTTGAGGTGAACTAAGCCACCAAACCTGTCTTTAAGGTTCACAGCAGATT
This sequence comes from Chloroceryle amazona, assembly GCA_027560015.1. Taxonomy (NCBI): domain Eukaryota; kingdom Metazoa; phylum Chordata; class Aves; order Coraciiformes; family Cerylidae; genus Chloroceryle; species Chloroceryle amazona. Next base: position 15,715 of record JANHFX010016153.1, read on the forward strand.
GTAGAATCATCATTAGCTTTCTAAACTTTATTATACTTTCTTCTTACACAGTGGTAATTTCTTTTTCCTGCTGTTTTTTCTTATCATACTCAGCATAGGCCAGGTTAATAACATATTCCCTTCCTTGCTGTCTTCTCTCACCCTTTTTAAATCTTTCTTCCAGCATATAATCATATATGTTTTCCAGATCTCTGTCCATTTGAGTTCCTCTTTTCTGAAAGAGTGTCCAGATGTACACAACTTTAAGTATCATTCTCCAAGACTGGATAGAGTTTTCCAGCCAGTATCAAGCAGACCAAAAGTATAATCTGACATGCCTTGAACACCAAGGTATGAGACTTGCTGTTTCAGATTGTGTTCTGCAGAACTCCTCCCTCACTTCTTACTGCCCATGTTTGTATAGCTGATTATTGCTGGCCATATATAAAACTTTGACATTTGGTCTTGTTGAGCAGCAGCCTCTTTTCAGCATCACCTTTTCAGTTCATGAAGAACTTTTATAATGCAGTTATAGTTCTTATTATACTTGCAACTTCTAAGCTGTGTCATTTTCAAAAGTCATGTCTGTTTTCTATTCCATGATGCAAATCAATAACAAAAATAGTGAACCAAACACAGGACAGATCCCTGCAGAATGTATCGTTCTAGTTAGATAATGTGGAAGGGTTTTCAGTTCACGTGGTAGTAGCTCTGACACAGTACCTTAATTTGCTTCTGAGGATGTTAGTGTGGACAGTGTAGAAGCCTTATGAGGTCAATATAAATTACCTCTCATTATATTTACAGACAAGCAAGCTGACAACATTTTTTTTTTCCAGTGTTAGTGTGGATATATTCAGTCAATGTATTTTAACACACAGAAGTTCCAGAATGTAAACAAATGCAATTATTTCAGATAAATAAGCATTATTTTAGTTGAAAAATACAGTTAAAGACATATGTGTTTGTTGATACTAGAAATGTACTTTTCTAGGGCTTGTTCATGAAGCTTTTCCTGCAAATAGCTTTTCTGAAAACATGAGTATATGAAAATCTGCATTGAAAGCAACTTCCTTGCCTTAATAGTCTATAGACAGACAAAAGAGCAGGCCTCAAAGTTTCTGAAAGGAAAAATGCCAAGTTTTTCAGTAGACTCCTCAGCTGTAGTCAGAAGGTTTCCTCTATGGCATCACTCTTTTTACACCTTCAGCGATGAAGATGTGCATGCTGAATCCCTTGGAACCAGTTGCTTTTCCTAGAACTGACTTAAAGGCATTTGGTTACCGGGCAGCAGCCTTTCTATCCCTGCTCTAAGGAACAAGCTTTGGTTGTCATTTTGACAAAAATGACTTCTACCCTTAACGGTTGTGCAATGTATCGTGGTGTGATTCATTGTAAGAGCTTTACTAAACAACTATATGGTTAAATAATAATCAAAACTGAAATATTTGAATCATTTTTAATAGAGAGCTAAAGGACATCTTCCTGTGTCCTTGAAAGAACACTAGTGATGATCATACATAACATACTAAATACCTTTGCAAACCATTCTGCCCTGGATTAGCTTTACTCAGAATACAGACAGCAATGTGGCTTTGGAAATCTTTATAATTCCCATAATTTATACAGCTGGAAAAAAACCCAGACAAACAAAAAACTCAACCCACCAACCCACAGCTATGCTTTTCCAAAAGCAGAGAAAAAGAGAAGAAATAGCATACATTTCACAAGGGACTTTGGCATTATTAGAACCCTTATAATCCAAATCTCATTCTATTTCTTCAATTGGTTGAGTGATTTCAGTAAGCATGCCTGCAATCCAATCAATTTTAAAACAGCTGTAAATAGCTTTCATTCACTGGAGGACATCAACTCATGGGCTAACATCAAACTTAGTAAACATAGGAGAGTGGAACAAATTACAAATATCCCCATAGAACTGTACAATTTACCCTAGGATTTTGATGCATCAGTGATATTTGGGATAGCCACTACTTTGGAACCCACCCTTATGGCTAAGAAATAATATATATTAAAAAGATCTTGCTTTATCTAGCAGCAGAGAGAGCTTTTTCTGCCAAGAAGATCTTGTGAAACACTATAATAACTGGTTAACACTCATCGGGAATTTTTAAAAGGGTGCTTACATAAATAAAATATCATAATAATTTTAGACATATAGAATATGTTACACCTAAGATCAGCTACGGTAGCCTTGCTAACACTTCAATCTTTTGTGTGCTTTCTTGAGAACAAAGGATGATTTTGTTAGAGCTAGTTCTAAGAATATGAGATACATCTCTGAATAGTGACAGCAATCATTCATAGTGTCTTCCTAAGAATACTGTTTCTGGTAACAATAACTTTATCTTCTGTTGTGGTTTAACCTTTGCTGGCACCTAACATCACACAACCACTCACCTACTGCTTCCCCCCACTCCCCTCCACACCCCTGCCTGTGGGATGGGAAGGAGAATTGGGAGGGGGAAAAAAAAAAGGTGATACTCTGGAGGTTCACATAAGGACAGCTTAATAGAACAACACAAAGAAAGACAAAACCAACAGTAGTAGTGACAGTACTAATGAAATAATAGACAAAGTGAATAATAGAAGGTGAGAATGCTCTACCTGTGCCCAAGATGCCAACTTTTCCTGCTCCAGCCACACTGAAACAACACACAGAAGCAAGGTGTAAACAGGCACCCCTAGCCTGGCCCAGCCCTCCCCTTATATAGGGAATGAGTCAGTATGGTATGGAATATCCCATTGGCTGGTTCAGTTGTTTATCCCAGCTGTGATCCCTCCCAGCTGCAGCCCTTCTCAACTGCTTGGGTCAGCAGATGTTTGTGCTGATTAACCTGAAACAAACCTCAGACATCTTCTTTAAAACAGTAAATACGGAAAAAGTTGAGAGTGAGGGAAGCCTAATATGAAGTATCCTAAGAGAAACATTGAATCATTTGGCAGTGCATTTCCTCCTGTTTTTCAATAACTAAATTGAAATTAGTATTACTCTGTGCATTACAGTAAAAACACAAAAGGAAGATCTACATGGGTTGACAGCCAGCTGAACATGAGCCTGCAGTGTGTCCAGGTGGCCAGGAAGGCCAACAATATCCTGGCCTGTATCAGAAATGGTGTGGCCAACAGGTGTAAGGCAGTGATTGTGCCCCTGTACTCGGCACCGGGGAGACCACATCTCAAATGCTGTGCCCAGTTTTGGGCACCACAGTATCAGAAAGACATTGAGGTGCTGGAGCAGGTACAGAGGAGGGCAATGAAGCTGGTGAGGGGGTTGAAGAACATGTCTTATGAGGAGAGGCTGAGGAAGCTGGGATTGTTTAGCCTGAAGAAGAGGAGGCTGAGAGGAGACCTTATGGCTTTCTACTGCCACCTGAAAATTGGTTGTAGTAAGCCTGGTGTTGGCCTCTTCTCCCTAGTAACTAATGACAGAACAAGAGGAAATGACCAGAAGTTGTGCCAGGGGAAGTTCAGATTAGATATTAGGAAGAATATCTTTTCTCAAGGAGTAGTTAATCATTGGAACAGGCTGGCCAGGGAAGGGCTGAAGTCATCATCCCTGGAGGTGTTCAAAAAATGGGTGGATGTGGTACTTTGGAACATGGTCTAGTGGTCATAGAGATGTTGGGTAGAAGGCTGGACTTAAGGATCTTGGAGTTCTTTTCCAACCATAACAATCTATGATTCTGATTCTATGAAAAGAAAAAAAAAGACCAAGCAGGAAAATCCACCAAATTTCTTGCCTGCGTGATTCCAAAGGCACAGGAGTCAGAAACAGAAAGGATGTAATTAATATATTGGTGTAAAAATCAAGCTTTTGCTTATCCGTACTTCAGGAGAATATTCTGAGCTTTATTTTATAAAATACAGTCACACATAAATTGTGGACCAGAACTTCTCTACACTTTCAGTCCAGTTCTTCCCTGTATAAATTGGCAGATAATTCAGGGGAAGGCACAATGGACTTCATAGCAGGCATACCTGAAATAATCTACCTAGAGGAAAAGTGCTTTTTCATAACTTTCTATGTGCTGATTTATGTTCATTAGCATGAAAGTTTATACAACCTCCAAATCGGAAATCCATTAGGCATTAGTAGTATCTCTTGGCAATGTTTTCCCTCAGTTGATTACCTATGGCATATATTCCTTCAGCTTGTTCTCTGTATTTTACTCTTTCCTTCTTCACTCTATTGAAAGTGCTGATCTTTTGTATTATTCAAATTTGCAAAGGCATTTACATAATATTTTTTTAAACTTTATTATTGATGTAATCTTTTTTGAGATAAGATAGTCAGGACTGAAATCAGTTCAGTGGGGGTGCGTACTGCTAATTTATGTACACTCAATAGTATTTCTTTCTTAGTCTTTATTTACAACAAACTGTTTATTTTCATAGTTGAGTTACATACAATGAAACCCCCACAAACATGTAGTTCCATTTTAATGGAGGTATTATGGACATTAATTTGATCCAGGATTTCTAAATGCTTCTTGTTTCCAGGTCATCTCATTTAAATGCCCTCTGCCAAATACTTGTTTCACTCATGCTATAGACATCTAATAACATTTTAATGTAATATATGTGTTTTCTATTGATTTAATGTGATGGTATTCAAGTAGTTCCCCGTGCTAGTTATTGAATGCTTAATATCTGTGGAAATGTAGAAGCCTGGAGGTTTTACTTTATATCAGCAGCAGCAGGTGTGAACTTTCTGAAAGGCTAATAGGGAGTTGCAATACCCTTTTACTCACCCTGTTAAATCCATTCAGATGCTGTTTTAAACTATATACAAAGTTGTTTTCCAAAATGATTCCATACAATTCATAAAAGTAATTGAAATGGGTAAGCCTGAGTCCTTTCTAATACCTGGTATGCATTACATGTGAAAGGTACCCTTGAGGAATAGCCTTGTCCTTGCTTGAGGGCTCTTTCTCACAATACTCTCTTGCATTCTTTTTTTAACTCATGGTTTTACTGCCCACAAAATCACTGCAAATTTAATCTGAAACGTTCATCTGCTATCATTCTGCTATTGAAGATAACAAGTGAGAGTCATGTCTATTAATATTAATTGAAGTTTCAAACTGGTACAAGAACAAAAAAAAATAGATGGAAATTGCAAGAGTAAATTGCAGGAAACCATATGAACACAATCAATAGACTTGATAGAACAGGCACAGAATTATCAGCGATGCCAAGGCACAATTTGGACACCTCTGTCCTAAATCCTCACTAGGTTTGGAAGGTCTGTAACCTGACAGCCAAAACTCCACTGGAACCAACACACCTTCTCTTGTCAACTAAGTTATGCTGCATAACTGTCAACAGGACTTTCATTTTGCAAGCACACTGCTTCCTTACACTAAAAGTGCACTAAAAGTTTATTTCTATTTAGCCAGGTAAATATAAGAAAAAATTAGCTTCTATTTATGATAGTAAGTAACAGTTTTAGGAATCATTTACTATTCACAAAGATTATGAGATATAAAGGGGGTTTACCTTATATCTGCAAGGTAAGCTGCTATTAATACACAAAACGATACTGGAGATCCAGTAACTACTCGTCTGTGCTGTTTTGAGGATGTTTTGCCTGCTGAATCCTTTCTAATACAGCCTGCTTGCAGAATGCAATTGTTTTCACCTGCACACTCACAAAGGAGCACAGACACACAACGGCACACTGGGGAGGTTTATTCCAGGCCCATCACAGGAGATATCAGCCCATCAAAGGTCCATCTCCATGTGACAAGAGGAGCACAGCAGGCACAAAAGCAGGTGAGGAATTCAAATTAAGGACTGAAAGGAAGGGACAGCCTTTCAGATCTGTTCCAGGAGGCCCGGAGCCCCACTGGAAATGGGACACATTCTAAGATGCAGAAGATTTCAGGATTGCACAAGATTTTACTATGGATGTTTAGGAGAGGCACTAAAGGCAGGAAAAGGGAGGAATTTAGGTGATTTAGGGAGGAACAAGTGTTGGGAAAATCGAGGAATACAGAGATAAAAAGGGCCTGTCACATGTAAATATTTTGCTAGTGGGTATGCTTGTGTGGCCATACCTTGCACCTGATCAGTGCGCTCTGTCCTATCTTATTAAATTCCTCCTCAACTCTTTCTTGGTTTAGGGACTCTACCTTGTGTGTATGGGGATCTGAGTGCACCAGATGGAACCAGACTCTGAGCTGAAGTGTCTGTGCTTCTGGTGACATGTGAGTGGCCCCATGAGCACCAGCAAAGACCAAAATCGACTAGCTGGCAAGTGGGTGAAGTCACCAAGGAGCCATACTTGTGTCTAGGGGGTGAGACCACGGGAGGAGCTGACTGTTGGAGGGACCAGGGGAGTCTCAACAAGCTCTAGAGAAGGACCAGAAAGACTGTGGGGTATGTGGGTCTCCAGAGGTGAGAGCTGATGGTGTTTGTATATCTCATGGTGCATTGGCTACTTGGGGCTTCATTGCTCTCAGGCAATTGCATCCAGCCACCTTTCCCCTTGCAGAATGAACCAATGATTCAGTGTGAACAGTGTCACCACTGATGGACACTCCTCTAAATTATCCCACTGTGCCCTCTTTTGACTTCCAGCTCAAAAACAGATGATGAAAATTTCACTTAAAAAGTCACTTTATGTCTCTCCACTCAAAAAAGCTGACGAAATAAATTGCTCCTCATTAGTATAATTTCAAATTTCAGGTTAATGTACAAAAGAAAAAAACCCAAACAGGATATGTGCACAAGTGTGCCTCTATCTCACGGATGGAAACTGGAAGCAGCTCTGCTGAAATTTTACATATAATACATAAAAGGAATTTACAGTTATATGTTATCAACTATATCCTACATATAATCCATAAATGACTGTAATTCAGAGAATGCCTATTTTCTTTGCAATTGTTTCTGCAAAGCTGCAGTATCCTGAAGGTTCAGTGAACTGTCAGTCGAGTGGCTATTGCTCTGACAGACACTGAAGACCTTCACGTGCGAGGGTGATTATGGAAAAGATAAGCCTGAGCCAATTACAGTATCACCTTTACATTCGAGGCTGTCTGCAGATAAATAACTTTCCCTTTACGCACTCTCCACATTCAGTCGTTCTTAGAGTGAAGGTAATTGAAATGTTTTAAAAGACTTAAGAAGTTATATCTTTTCAGATAACATTCCAATTACTTCAAAAATTATTTCTTAATCTACAGTATTTTTTTGTGGATCATTTTCAAAGTGTTTGATAGACATTTGTGTTGAGTCTCAGATTTCATTCAAGTTTTGAAATGACAGTTTTGCCCAGCAACAGCAGTTGTTCAAAGCATCAATGTTTTCCTGGCAGTGCTGATACCAGAGCATTAACATTGTTTTAAGACTCTGCCTGTGATAAAGCATATAGTTTATATTTAGAAAGAAAATCCTACAGGGATTCCATAAATCTGCAAAATGGTCAGATTTTCATGCTGTTAACAGTCCACTGCACAGCAACATTTCTGTGTGTGACTCAGGAATAAAAAATGCTAGGTCAGCTTCATATTAAAAAGCCACAACATTTATTTGAAATGTGTTAGGTTTTTTTTCTTTATTATGAAAGAAGATTTAATTTTGTGTACTGCTTATTGATCTATCCTCATTTATTTCTTGTTCTGCTAGTGGCCTTAACATAATAACAAAGGAAAATCAGCCTGCTTTCCTTTTAATTAAAAGAGAATGTTTCATCTTAGATATTCAGGCTGAGGCAGCTTCTTTTTAAGATTTGTAGAAAGGTGAGCTTTTGCATGATTTAATGTTAAAGCACCAGTGGCTGCAACTTGAATACAATATGTATCTTTATACATATATACTGTGAGGTAATAGTAGAAAATAATTATCATTCCATTTTTGGAGAAAGGCATAACTACATTGCTGCTTATCTTTGCATTCAAGTAGTGTCTTGTGAGTTCTTGCATGGTTAAAGGTTCACACTACTGCACATCATTCAGAAATGGAATATTATTGATAAATGGTTAAATGGAGCTTATACTGAGACCCATTACTAATTAGATCCTACTCAACCTGACTTCTGTTTGGCAGAAAAGTTGCAGCAAAACTTTTTAACAAACAATATAGATAGATTGAGGACTCGCATACTGAAATGTATTTCTAGCTTCTATACAAAACTATACCCTTATGGCTGCAAGCTATACCAGTATTAAAAAATAAACCGCTGCGATCCTCTGGGTATCAAGCTATTCAGGCTCTCTTGTGAGTCTCAGGAACACATTCATACAGGCACAGAGCCAAACAGTAGAATCTTAACAATCTTGGTTGAAAGGAATTTTGAGCATTTGGATAGCTTTCATTATAGTTATTATTTCCACATTGCAACACCAGCTTGCTCACCATGAAGGAATTCAAGTGTATGTGTAGTAAGTATGCACAAACAATCTGCTGCTGCCATCCAGAAAGTGTAGAACTTGCACTATTTTGGAACATCACACCAGCACTTTCTCTCTTCCTGTATTCTTGAACAGATGCAGAGGCTTAAGCAAGCAAGGAAAGACCTGACCTGTATTTAGATAAAATCTGTTTTCCTTTTTGCAGCCTTCAAGTCTTAAAATAATCTATTTTCAAAGCAATTATTTAATTTGTTAGTAGATGCATATATACTTCTTTTATTTATCTTGCTTATGCCTGTTATTCCTGGTTTCAGTTAGGAAAAATATTTTACAAAACTACATCGAAAAAATCTACATTCCTGAAGTCAGTACTCCTCACTTCCAAAAAAATTATTTTTTGCACTTTCATTTTACTGACTGAACATCTGCATGTAAAATGCAAACTGGACTTTTCCAGTACAACACATTTTTTGATGACTTTTATGTTTCAGCAGCTCACTTAGAAAATTTTTTATGGCATCTAACTGATGAATACAACTGATTTACATAGTCCAGGCTCTGCTAAGGTTTCTTACAGCTCTTCCTCAAACAGCTTTCTGATTCAAGGCTGCTCAGCTGCACTGTCAGTGCTGGCCCTGAGCCCAGGCAGCCAAAACCCCAAGATGAGGCTATGCCACCATCTCCTCCTAGTACATACCCTGATTGCAGATAGGAAGTGGGAAACCAAAGATCTCTTACAGCTTGGGCACTGCTAAGAGAGTGATTTGTCACCGCACCAGAGTGAGCATTCGTGCTGTGTCATTATTTTCCTTCATGACCCCATGTATGTATCAAATAGGATGCAACACTTTGTATGGGCATTACTTGTACATCGTGTAGTGTGAGAACATATTCTAAAGTCTCCTTATTAGCTTTCTGGAAACTTGGACTATTGAACCAGTTACCTCTAGGTCAGAGATTCAACTTCATCTCAGGCTGAAAGAGGTCTTTAGCTGCATACAAAATCTGTGCTTGTTTTCTCAGTTCATTTCTTTCCTAAAGCTTATAGAAATATTCCTTTTTTTTTTTTTTAAATTACAAATATAAAGAAAAGTTTTTTGATTCTTTTACTTACCTTCCAGTGCTCAGAATTTTTCAAGCATCAAGTAGAGGAGTGGTTTGTGTAGCCTATGGGCTTTCATTTTAAAGGCAGCATACACATTGGTAGCATGCTAAGATGAATTTGAATATAGCCTACTCTGTAAAAGCAACTGTCTCTAAAATTTTAGAGGTTCTATCCTAATATTTTAATCATTACAAGGTTAATGATTAACAGGCTTTTCATCTCTGTATCAGGTAATGAAACTGTGGAGTAATTATGATTTTTTTAATACTTTCTCTTACTTAAGTAATTCCAGCAGCCTATTAGTCAGCTTCCAGATTCTACAAATCAGTGTAACACTAAGTGTATTGGGGTCAAATTCACCTGAAAAAAGCAGATATAAGTATCACATAAATCCTTCAGTACGAAGTGACACCCATAGCTCAAGGCATTAGCACTGGATTAGAGTTACTATATAATTGTTTATGCTGTTTTGCAGTGTAACACAGGCAAGACTACACAATCAAAGCTTTCAAAGACGTAAACAGACATTACACACTGTAATTATATTTGTCTGTAAGATTATAAGAATCATAAATGACAGGTATTATATGGCAGTTCTTTTTTTCTGGTTAACCCATTCACTATACCCATCTTACTCCAAAAACAGCTTCCTGTAAGGAAGTAAAAGCCTGCTATATTCATGTGATGGGAATGTTCTATAAAATAGATACAAAAGCAAAATATTGACTTATTTTTCTTGTTGCTTTTTTACTTAGTGTTATAATTTATAATATTTCTTTTTTATTCAAATATTCTTTTTCATTTTTTGTCTGAGAACTTTTCAGGATTTTTTCAGGTCAGACTTTTCAAAGGTACTGACATCAGGAAATGGATGAGATTGAGAGTACTTACATAATAAAAATACTAATTTCTTGTATTTTTCCAGGGTTTTGTGAAGAGAACCCTTACACCCTTTTGTTGTGCAGACTCAGCACCATGACTGAGCAAGAACTGCAAGTATGTGAGGAATTAAAGCACTGAAATGTTGTAGAACTTGGCTTGTATCAGACATGGAAAAGCTAGGAGGTGATTAATAGGGGGAAGTTAATTTCACAAAAATTGGTTATAAAAATAGATTGAGAAGTGTTTGGTGAGTTACACAGGAATAACAGAGTAGAATGGGATAAAACATGAAGGAATTTTTGATGACTGAGCTGTGGAAAGTGACATCAGAGGGAAGAAAAGGAAATGCATTCCCTTGGAACAACAGTTAAAATGAATTAAAAAAAAAATCTAAAAAGCATGCTTTTACAATTTGATCCACCTAAAACTTGTTTTAGTCAATTTATTGAGTAAGTCTTTATGTGAACTGAGATAGGACAGGGGAAAATCTGAGATGCTTCCCCAAAACATATTCGAAAGATAAATTTTTAATTGCTGTACTTCCACTACAATGTTTTAGTGCTATCATCATTAGGTATTTATTTAAGCAATGCAGCAGGTATCCTACTGTCATAATGTCTGCTTGCTTTATTAGTATAAGGCCACCATGGAAATTTGATGACTGGGTACCTGCTCTTCTTCATCTCTTAATGAAACTTAAAGCTTCAAAACTATATTACAAATATTTTAATTGTGATCTTTTGACAGGACCTTTAAAAGAAAAGAATTGAAGTTTCCTTGGGAGCTGGAAGTCCAAAGCTGATGTTCAATGATATCTACATCCATCTCTGAAAATAGACATTTTCTATTACAGAGCTTTTGCACAAGATTTTTTTGTTTGTAATGCAATCAAAGTTTCTGAAGGAAGACTAAATTTTTCTCTGTTATTAATGAACAAACAATTATGTAAGTTATAAACCTCCTTTGGCTTTCTACTGTCCTAGTTCTGAATACATGAATTTCATTTGAAGCTGCTGAGGACATAGTTGGAATTTAGGTCTCCCTTTACTTCTTAGATTAAGAATGAATGACTCCTCTTAAGAGTCATTCCAGATTTAAGTAACTTTTATTTTTAACAGATTGTTCTTAGAGTGTCATGGAATAAAGAATAAATATCTACCTCCTCCTTTCTTCTTAGGTATTTTTCACATCTTAGTTTTGTCTTAGAACTATCATAAATGTAAATTCCCATTTGGAGTAGTTCCAGAATATCACAAAGGAACAACACACTGGAAGAGTGAGTCTTCTGCAAATTTTTTTTTTCTTACAAATACTTTATACAATCTCTGACACCAAGGCTACAAACAGGTGGGAGGAGGATGGTTTCATTTTCACCTTGTACCATTTTGCACCATCTAAGATAATGAAACTAGGAAACTGAAAAACATAAAGAGAAAAAGCAGAAAAATAAACTGAGGGCAGAATTTTATGAGATATACAAAAAGAGTTTTGTTTTTCAATCTTGATTTCTAAGTGGCACACTCATATTGAGTGGCTGCTCAATTTGATCACAGGAGCACATCTCAGAAACAAGAAGAAAGTGTTATGGCTGAAAAACTCTGGACCAGTGATACTGGCAAACTCCCCTCTTCTTACTACATATTTGTTGTCTGGGTTTAGGTGTGAATTCATAGTGTAAATTCTGAGGTGGAGAGGCTGTTGTCTATTTGTCCTTATTTTCAGCCTCCCTGAAAAAAAAAAAGGGATTGAAAAGAATCACAAGGCAGTTATGCAGCAGACAGAGTATGTATTGATGTTCTTGTTAGGCCAGACTGCTTCCATCACGCTGCTGAACATGGGGCACAGAACCCATCACCTGAACCATGGCAGGGGGAATGTATCTAGTAGAGGACATGGCACAAGAAGAGCTTCAGTTTCCCCTTCCAGTGTCTCTTCCAGTTTATACTGAAGATTAATCATCTTCTCTCCCAATTTAATGTCAGAGGATTGCTATTTTGCTTGAATAGCAAATTATTCTGGAGACTGATTAAAGCTTCTATTTGTAGTGAATGAATTGTTAAACCAACCCCTTTTAAAGGACATTTCCTGCCCTTAGTAATTCCCATTCAAAGAGGATTGCACACAATCCAAGGGCAGAATTGACCCCTAAATGATCTTAGTAAATCTTTAAAACTAGTTAGCTTGTATGGAATCCTAAATTTTAGAGTCTATGAATCTTACATGTTGAATTTTTGATTGAAAATGAAGAAAAAAAAAAAGACATTTTAAGTCTTATTGATGTATGAAAAAAAGAGAATTAAAAGAATGTGTTTTTAAAAAAGAAATCTTAATAATAGTATTGTGCTGATACTAAAAATCTTTTGAAAATAGTGAAAGGCATTCACAACTGTCATTGATAAGTTTCAGCAGGAAAGATATGTGTTTGTCAAAGGTTTTGATGTTGAACAACAGGTATACATGAAATTCTTTTATTTTGCATGTACAATACCTGCTGTTTGGCTTTCTGATAAATAAAGCAAAACAAATCTTTTCCTAACCATAACAGCCAGGGTTCATATTTTTAAGGAACAAAAGACTGTTTATTCCATGTAACTGAATCAGAGAATATAATAGTCATTGCAAGTATTAATATAGTTTCATAATTTTCAAGATAATTTGAGATGAGGGCAGGCAGCTGCTATATCTGTTCAATTCATAGGAGACAAGTTAACCCTATCCTCACCAGTCATTTACAAATTATTATAGATGAAAAAGAAAAACTATATCTCAGTCATTTCTCCATTGTGAGGTTCAGTGATCACCACCAAAGCACATAACCCATGCTTTTCTTAACACTCAGTATTATGTACAAACTCATTACCCACCTGGTAAAAAGATGTGGATCATTCATATTCATATTTAATTGAAATTTATCTGAGTTCCAAATCTGTGACCCTGTATTTCAGATCCACTGCTAGGATAGAGATCAGCTGAGTTGGAACCCCGAATCTGAAATTTTCACAAATCTAAGTCAGACTTGAGATTTAGCCAAGTCTTTCTGCCCCCACTCACTCCACCATTTTATCATATGCTCTGGTGGCTTAAAGTCAGCCCTTCTGCCTGTGTTTTGTACAGAAGTGGTAGTTCTGCTTTTCTCTTAAGAGTTGCAATGGTAAGAAGGAAAAGAAACATACTACTGAGAAATATTGTATAACTTTCTATTCAATTCCACCTCTATAATTTCTTTTTATGGAATTGAACTGATTAGCACTGTTGCAATAGATGTTTTATTTATGTCTACAACTTGCAGATCTCCTATGGACTATTTGTTTCCAAACTCACATTTCATCCATGATGTTTATTTTCATAATTTTAGTGTTTTACAGCATACAAATTGCTTAACAATGTTTTAATGAAAATATTTAACTATATAGGTTTGAGACTTTTTCATAATCATACCTGAAGTTAAGATAATATTGAAAACTGATAATTATAAGAATATTACAAAACAGCAAGACAATTTCACCTCTAACAGTTATGGTAAAAAATACCAGCTGCTTAAGTTCATCTTTGTCCTGTTTCATTTTGACTTATTTTATGACACTTTTGTCTTTACACTAAATTATCAGCCTTTGCTTTCAAATGCCAAGCTTTGATCCTTAGAGAAATTAAGATAAAGTTCAGTCCTTAGTCTTTGGTTAATGTCTAAATTTTATGTAAAATATATAAATAAATGTTGAGAGAAGAAATTACTCAAAAGTCAAAACATGCATGAAATTAGTATAAATCTTTCTCTGAGTCTGATATTGATTTTTTTTTTTCTTTTTACTTTACACATTTGATTTACTATACGAAACAGTTTTTTTCAAGTCTTCCTTCCTGCATATTCCTTGCTCATAGTAAGTCTAGTCCTTCAGCCAGCAAACAGACTAGTTTTCCTGAAATGGGAACCGAGGAAGGAGCTTCGAGTCAGCTTTTTGCATTTAATCTGTAAGTCTTCTGCTTATGTTTTTGGAAAACCCCACTGTATTTACCACCTCTCTAAATTATTCTAATACATAAAAATATATTGCCATTTGTGCATGAAGTGTGATTAACAGCAGAGATTTGAAGGAGTGTATTGACACAAGAGAGAATTTTTATTTGCTTTGCTGAATATCTAAAGGGACTTGTGTCAGGAAGAAAAGGAGTAATGAATTGATACTTTTACAAAGGCCTGCATAATTTCTATCAGCCCAGCTACCTCTTGGTACATCAGTATTATTATCTTCCTTATTATCATTAAATAAAATACTTCAGAACTCTAAGAACTGCTGTTATATAAAAAACCCCAAAAAACAACAAAACAAGCCTCTTCCAATTGTGTCTAAATGCTACCACATAGAGATTTTCCCTCTTTGCTGACAGCTGTGTTCTTCATGGGATTATTTTTTTTTCTGTGTCCAGATTCTGGAAATACTAATGCCAGATAGTTTTGGCATGTTGTGCATCTCTAAATGGAACTGTACCTTGGTAATTTACAATTTTAAACTGGTTTTGCATATTTTCTTATTAATATGAAGTATAATTAAAGGCAGAGAATTGATAATCTGTTATTATTCTAATGAAAAGAATAAATCCTTTATTGCAATGAATTGTTGTGTCTGTCCATTTAAGTAGCCTCTATGTTATTACAGTGTGGACCGTAAACATTAATACTGAGTTGCAATGACTCTCTACTTCATAAGTGATTTCACTGTTATCTGTAACAGTTACACTAATCAGATTTAAACCTGGCCTAACACTTTTAATAGAGCCAGGCGGGGGCTTGAATTAAAATTTTATGCTGTTTTACCTCTGAAGATACTAGGAGACTTACAGAATTATTGTATAGGATTAGAATATTTTTTTTTCAATAAAATGTTTTTAAATACATCAGTGACTGAAATTGAGAATCCTTTTTAATGAACACTAGAAGAAATGCCAGCCTGGGAAACAAAAGCAGATAGTTTGCAAAGACCAAGTGAGTCTTTCAACAGCTATAAGCATTTTCTTTAGAGCATGAATTCTTAAGTAAAATGCCTTATAAATAACATAGTTATCTGGTATTTCAAAAGTATATATATATAAGTATATATTCAAGTATATATATATAAGCATGTTTAAACACTGACCTGTAAGTAGTTAAATGAATTATGCAATAGATGTATGAGTCAATACTTTATTGTTAGGCCTGGCTGCTAAAGAAATCACTGAGAATTTTGCTATTGTCTTTAACAGCAATCATTTCCCCAGGTACAGTTTCCCCAAACTAAGGGGCTTGCCTCTCCATGAAACAAGACTGAAATAAAAGACAACTCTTCTGGAGACAGCTTCTAAATGCTGGCATAACTTGCCACACTGCCTCACCCAATGCTATTAAATGGCAGAGAGCCATTGTAAAGGCTCTTGCCAGTACATTATTCTTACAGTATCCTTGCCAATCCTGTTTGCCATATTTATTGGGTTTTCACAGAGAACAATCCCAATCACAACTGCCTAATGATTTGCTCCTGAGAGCCTATGATGTACAATGATCATAAAAAGAGTGCAGTTTTCTATTCTTGAGAAGTATACCTACCAAGAAGGAATACTTGTACAGTAGAACTTGGAATAAATTGTAAAAAATCTTTAAATAACTGCAGCTGTAACTAATGATGCCACACATCTACCAAGTTAGTATATTCTAGTGAGCCTTTATAATTCAGCCTTATTTTGCAGCAAAAGAGATTAATATAAATGGACTTTGAGAAGTTATGGAAGTGTATGAAAAATCTGAATAATATTTAATTCTTGGTAATTCCAAGGGTTACTACTGAAATATTCTTTCAGCTGAAGCCTGGGCAGAGATTGTGAAATAGTCGACTGGATTTCTAGACTGCAAAAGATGAGTTTTCTTGTAAAAAAAAGGCCTCTAACACTGAAAATTGTGGTTACTATACTTTGCAACTAATTTTTGAAAATGAAAGTAGCATATGTATTTATTTTTTGAGGTGTTAAAGAAGCCATTATCACAACACTGAGTAATGCATTTCCTGGTTCAGAATGTATTTTGGCTATAATTCTACTTCACATCTGTTTAAACTGGATCGTAGGGTTAGCCTTCCAAGTCCTCAAAAAGGTTACATGACATCAATAGGAGAGACTCCGTATTGAGTATAGGATCAATGTTTGTCATCATCAAGCAGGGTTTGATGAAAGCAGTTTGATATTATTATATATATTATTTCATTGCTTATTAAAAATGTATTTCTATGGTTGTTTATAGAAAGAAAGAGAAATGAATACAAGTTCAATGGAAGGCAGTGCAAGTTCCATCTCAATTAATGAAAAATAGAACACAAGGCTATTATTGTACTTGTCTTGGATGTTGCTACATGACTGCCAATTAAGTTATACTGCTCAAAACAAGGCAAAACACCAAAACATGTAAACGCTTGACTGTATCCAATGACATTTAATAAGGCTTTCAAGGATGTAGCTAATTTTAGCACAGTATACAAAGCCAAGAAGACTGGAGTAGCCAAACGAGACTTGGCTGGAAACACTTGAGGGAATCAATGGAATCTGAAAATAATGTCCTATCTATATTTTTAGGGGTGTTTCAATATCATTCCTATCTTATTTATTCAGATTTTAGTCTGAATTTTAGTCTTTCATGAAAAAATGATTCTTTCCTGTCTTTGGGAAGGCAGGACATCCTGAGGATCCTGCTCAAGTGGGGCCCAGTGGGGGCATATAAATTTAAAGCCTCTCACTGCTACTGCATTGAGGAAGAAGGAATGTCTGTGGGACAAAACAAGACGTGGTGGTAGCAATGGATGGAAGGATCAAGAAATGGGGGAATGATCACTGAAAAGAGCCAAAGGCATCCTCTGTCCTCTGTTTTTATAAAACCAGTATTAACAAATTCCTGTTATAAACTAATGCAGAAACTTAGGCAGTAAGGGGAACATATAAACAGTATTTTGATATCTGGTTTTGTGTTAATAAAGGGTTTCCTAAAGTTGCTGGTGAGCTGAAATCATTTGATGGTGGTTGCAGTGCAAGCGCAGCTGTCTCTCCACTGACAAAGGATACAGAGCTTGTATTGATGAACTTCAAATGTAACCCAGTTTGCATTTCTCACTATATTAAAATAGGTGGCCCTACTTTTGAGGTATCTGTCCCAGATTCCCTCCCACCAACAATCTTTCCATGAAGAACACAGCTGTTTAGTCCACTGTGCCCTGAGATGAGTGCTTGTCCTGCATGTTCTGTCCTGACTGAAGTGTCAGTTCTAGCAAGATACTTTGTACAACACTGTAAAAGGAGATGCCGTTAAAATGCATTGAAATATTGTTGTATCATCGTCATAACAAGGAAAGCAAATTCCACTGAGAACAAATGGTTGCTTGCAAAACTGTAGCATGCAATTACAAAGAGAAATACATAAAAATAAAATAATAAATAATGAATTGGAAATCCCCAGAAACAGAAATGTGGTGAAGAAAGAAAAATGGTAATTTGTGTGGTAGTTTGCCCCTCTGAGAGGCAGAGGGGAAAATTTAAGCCCATAGATTCTCTGAATGCAAGAACAGTGACTATCAACACACAAAGCAGGACCTTCGTAAACTGACAACTATTTTCCAACAGACTTGGGATGAAAGTGGGATGTAACCTTAGGAGTCAATCCTGAAACTGAGACAGTCAACATGCAAACATGTAGCTGATACATATAAGATGTTGGGTTTTGTAGTTTGCTGTTAGTACACTAGACTATAAAACACGACATCTTTTGTGGCCACATTTCCAAATTTCCTTCTCATCCATCCACCAATGCCTTTGTAATCAATAAGAATGCTGTAGTCAAAGCTGACACTCGAGATTTGACCTCAGATGTTGAAGACAGCATTGCATCTGAACTGTACAGCTACAGTACTTTTGTGGTTAATCACTGTGCTTAAATTTATTGTGGCTAATGACTAAAGTCAATAGCATGGCAGATGGGACAAATTCACTTCATGGTTTAATGAGAAAATGCATAAATACCAAATCTGATATTATATATGCTGAAATGCATCCATGCATGCATTATTTCAGTATATATAGGAGAAGCTGGTCAAATATTTCTAAAGACTGTAAATAAGCATTTGTTCAAATTTTGAACTATTCAATTTAATTATCGTTATACACTTCATTATTTGCTATTTACAAGCATTCACATCCGATCAGCACCGTGAAAATAATATTATTCAGAGAAAAAAAATGTAAAAACAGTGAATTGTCAGTAGTTTTCTTAACTTTCTTTTAAGCTTTTTTCTTTTAAAAATGTAGATATTCCATAATAGGGTTGAAACAAGCTATTTTTACAGTATTCTTGCCACACACAAGGAAATATAAAGAATTAAGTAACCTTAGCCTGACCTTTGTTAACATAAATTGTTGTTCCAGACTTTCTAATAGCAAATTAAGTTGAACACTTTAATATCCAGTGTTTAGAACTGTCTGGGTTGTGCTCAGTTGAGCAACAGGGAAAAAACCATCACAAGTGACTACACCACCACCACCATTGTACTAACAAAGCCCTCGGGTTAACAGAGACTGCTCTGACCTTATGGCACAGATCAACACTACCTCACGGTTCCTTTAATTTAGGCCACCCTGCAATAGCTTCTGGCAGTCAGGGATTACTGGATGAAAGCAAACCAGTTTTCTGTGAATAGGGATACAGGAAACCTTCATTTGATTCATGACTGCACCGCAGAGTCTTGGGTGATATTAGGAAGCATTAAACTTTTTGTGCCTCTCGCTGCTGTATGAAGAAGCAGCAGTAGTATTTCTAAACATCATAAATATACTATGAAAGGAATTCAGTATATTTTTTGAAACGTTGTGCATAAAGTCTTAGAGATCTGCTAGCAGCTTTGTCAGTCTTTGCTTGGCCTGCGACAGAAAAGACCCTAACACAGTTTACAGCTCAGGTGCCAATGTATGAAGGTTGTTTTGGTTTCTGGGTGTCTTTATAACATGCAAAAGAAATGAAGACATCCACAACCACCCATAAAAACAGGTCTGTTAAAAATTTCTTGAGTACCTGTTTTCATTAAATAAATATGTATGAATAATAATAGTTTCAAAATCCTGTGAATGGATTTGCAGACATGCATGGATTATTTTTGTGGAGTAAGGCATTCTCCAAACTGCAGCTTCTCTGATGTGTTGCAGTTGACATACTGCTCACAGAAAACTTGGGTGCCACAGAACTTTAATATGATGGGGTATGTGCAAAGCCTGAAAAAGATCAGTTTATCGTCTAACAATTTCATTATTTGGATATTTACAAATACACAGCTTTGTTACCAAACGTTTATTTGTTACAAAACTGTCGGCTAAAGTATACTGAATTTGTATGACCATGTACTAAACATTTGCTTTACTTCCAGTAACACAAAAACTAATTACAAAGTTTAGAATTTCATTGGGTTTTGTTGAGTTTTAAATCAAATCCTCACTGATATTTCAACATAACCTGTATGCACAAATTCCATAAAGACGGAATGAAAATGTAGGGAATTGAAATCTTTCCTACAGATTGACATATTATCCTTGTTTATTCAGCACATACTCTATTAAATATAGTTAGGAATTTCCAAAGGTAATTTTCTTGCTAAATATATTGTCTGAAAGAAATAGTACCGCAAATTATGTAGATAAAGAAATGTTTGAATTCTACAAAACCCAGAGATGATACATTGTGTACCTTATGAAAAGAAAATAGAAGAGGTGGTGTTCTCAGGTGTATCAAATATTTATGGGCTTACTGTAACATCAACAGTAGTGACAGGCTGCACTCAAAATGCTTTAGAGACCTCATTTGATTATTTAGTTGACATATGTCCAAAATTCCATGTGCTGATCTCCAGCATGGAAATTTTCACTTTAACATAATGTTGGGGATACACTTGTCTTTTTATCCTGGAGAGAATTATATAAAAGATTGTCTGGGGCTGTTTCCACTCAATGTCTCTCTCACAGGTCAGAGGTGGGAGAGTGGATACTGAAGGAAAGTCTTAATGAGTTTAAGTTTTGAAATATTTTTATTTTGAGTTGATTTACAGATTTTGAGTCTGTTACGAGCTCATGAAGATTTATGTAAAAATGTTTGTGACTTTGTCTTTATCACCCAAATCAGACTTGCCAGATTTCACCAAAAATGCTGTCTCGTTTCCAGTATAAATAGGAAGTGTATATGTGTACCTATCTGTACATACATGAAAGTAATTTTCAGTTTTATGCTTCCAATTTGCTCCCTGCAACAACTGAAATCAGAAATGATGTTGTAATTTCTTTATTTGTCACATTATGTGAAACAGGGAAATAAACTTTCCATTCCTTCTTTCTTGTTCAATTACTATCGTTCAGCATACACCTTTATGAACACCTGCAGATTTTACACTGGAATGGCTTATATTTTATGAAAATGTCTTAAAACAAAACTCAAACTGTCAGATGTACCTAGGCAGGGTAACAATACATTAAAAAGAATGATAATGTGGCTACATGAATAATGCTTTATAATTAGCAATATATGTTGTATATAAAGAACAATAACTTCTTTATTATTTCTGCATTGCCATAGGCTTCAATGTCAAGGTTTACAGAATAATTAATGAACCAAACAAATAATATTTTCAACATGGTCAAAAGACCTAAGCTCCTAAGCTAACTCAAGTCCCAGCTGAGGAGCAAGGGAAGCTCAGAGCAACTGGGGACATAGGAGAAATCAAACATGCTACGAATGGGGCAGACATAGCAGAAGTCCACAGCTGTTCTATGTGCTCACAAAAAGCTAATGCTTTAAATGGTTAATCTTTCATTAACAGTGTGTAATCAGTTGGCATGATTTGCTCAGCACACAAGAGAACTGGTGACTGCCCCTCTGAAAGTGCAGTTCCAAGCTTCAGCATTATCAGCCTTTGGCAAAACCCTACCTCACTGTTCTATACACAGGATAGGCAACTGTATTTTCTGTCTTTCCCCAAAAGTATAAAGTAAAAGAATTAAAAAAAAAGAGAGAGAAAAAAGGGAGCGATCAAGACAAACTTTTCACCTTCATTGGGATTGAGTGAACGATCAATACTGAATTAAGAAAAGACTTTGCAGATTAATCTGTGGATTAATACATGCCATCAGCAGCACCTGCCATTCCAAAGGAACAATAAAAGGTTAAGGGAACAAGATCAAGGCAAGAATATTCTTCAGCTACAATTCCTCTTTTGGAAAGATGCCTTTATTTGCTCCCTAAAGGATGTGAGTCCAGCTCATGGTGTGGAGGAACAAGAAGGAGTGAGATGGGGGATGGGTCTCCAGGAAGACTCTTCCACTAGTTACAGCCACTGGGGTTTAATGCGATCTATAAACTCATCTGTCTGTTTACATACCAGCAAATGATACGTCTCTCTGATCCACTTACATTTTCAAGCCTAATGTATACACAGGGCACTGACGTTGTGTATACAAGACACAGAGATAGCTGGGGGCTGTGTGCTATCCCTGCTTTCACAGCACACTGTCACTCTTATAAATAAAGCATTCGCTCGGGAAAAGAGTCTGAGAGCTGGAGAGCCACATTGCGTGCAAATCCAGCTCAGTGCCTGAGCTTCCTTGAGGTTGAGGCTAATCCTAACTGACATGTTACAGTAAAAGTACTTTATAAAATCAATATTAAATTCACAGCCTTTGACATCCTCGGACATCAAAGATAAAGGGGAAATAAGCCGTGGAGTAAACAGTCCTGCAGCTATGCCAGTTGCTCAAGGAGAGAGGCAAAGGAAGACACGGGAGACCATGGGGTGAATTAGTACAGTGCTAGTCTTGTTTTTATACCAAGGTCTTGACATCAATGAAAACATTACAAAAACAGCACGCGAACTCTTACAAACAAGAAAAAAAAAATATTAGGAAAGATTCACTCAGTTACAAATTCATATAACCTTTTAAGGTTAAAGGGATAAAATGCTACCTATGCAAGCCACAGTATTAGCTTTCTCTTTCAGAAAATTACACCTGAGAGTGATAAAATAGTAAAAAGATGCAGCAATTTATCACTGAGGTGAAGAACCACTGAGCTAGAATTTGACTGCACAATTCTAACATGATAGTATCATTCCCACTTTCTGTGATGTACACCTGTGTGTATTCCACAGTTATCCAGACAGACAAAGTCAGCCATCATAGTGTTTGTACAATGGGTGTGAAACACAGATTGTATGGATTATTGAGTCAAGAGGAGAAAGACTTGAACAATGGTGAACCTAATTGCCTGCTGAATCCTGGATTCCATTCTCCGTATGTGAAATAACAGTTAAGATTGGTACTTCAGAAGATATGACTGGATTTGAGCAAGGGTAAAAGGAAGACCAGGATGAGTTCAAAACTGGAAAATATCCCTTCTTCTCCCCTCCTTATCCTCCACAAGGCATTTCCTATTGATGAATAAACATAGCGCATACTCTTGGTGCAAGGTGGTGTAAGTCAAGATGGATAGTAGATAAGACAACTCCTTACAGTAGAATTGCATCGCACAAGTTGAAAAAGTCCTTCAAATTTTGTGACTTTTGTGTAGTTGTGACTTTTGGTGAACCTTACACCAACCTTAAGAACAGGCATTTTTCACTTAAAACATCTCAAATGCAAGCCCTTCTACTAAGAATAGGCATTAAAAGGGTAGAAAAAAATTTTTTTTGCATAGTGAAATTTGCTAAAATTACATTTTAAAAGCTACAATCTTTGACCTTCCTTAGGAAGTCTCTAATGTAATGTACTCATTGGAAAATGGCACGCAATGACTTCTTAGTTTGCTGTATCACATGACATTGTTACTAAATTTTCCCCACTGGGTATTATTTCTGATGAGACAACTGGTACAGTTTAGGAAAGAAGGAGAAAAGTAGTATGTTTGCTAGAATGAAATAGGAAAAAGAAAGAACAGTAATAATTGTTTTTATTTAAATAATGTGTCTTCAAGAAAGAAGTTTCTTCCCTGATGCTTAGGAAGTTAGCAATATCTAGGCACCTAAACATGACTGAATAGCTTTGCTGCAAATACTTGAGGGCAACAGAGTAAACTTAAGGAGAAAGGAATGAAGGAATGGTGCTGTGAAAGTGACAGACCAAAGTACTGGTAATTAAAGGAAGAAGCCATACTAAGTAAACTACTGGGTTTCAGTGACCAACAACCAGTAATGGCATCTATGCCTGTCCTTTTGGATCTTTCATGTGCTTGGCAGCATGCCAGTTATGGAGTTAGGAGAGAACCAAAAGCTGCTTAAACAATTAATTTACCCTTGTAGAATAAGAAAGCAAAACTGCTGATGTCAACTGCCAGAAGCCAATGCCTTTCAGCTTGCTTTACTCAGAAGCATACAAGATTCAATCCAAGGCACTCTGACACCTCAGAAGGTACTGAGTGTCTCTGGCCCTGTGGAAGACCCATGATGAGAAATTAGAGAATTACAGATAATTAGAAAGGCACTTCTTGCACCAAAATGGAACTCAAGAAAATGAAGGAAGTTTTTGAGAATGGAAGGAGAGGTATTTATTCAAACCAACTGAAGAGTCAAACAAGTTACCTAATTCCAGGTTTTGATGAAGATTCGCTTCGTGATGCTTACTGTAACTACTTGTGCATCCCCCCCAAAGAAAAAGTATTCTTACTGTTGTATTAGGGACATACTTTTGTGTATTCTATGTGATATTTTGTACGTTATTATAGAAATGACAAAATCAATGATCTGCATGTACAAAAATAATGCAAAATGTTGTAACACACATCTGCTTCTCCTGAGGTGTCAGTGCTGTTCATCATGCTGGGTGCTATAGCTCATTTCATAAATATTTTTATTCTGTTCTGTATATATTTGCACACTGTACTTATCATAATCACATCTGAACAGCTCACAGCAGTGTACTAAGCAATGTGAATAACATCCATTACAGATTATTTGCACATATATTCCCCCAAAAGAGAAGGCATTTACAGTTGGTGCCTCATTTTTTTTTTATTGCTGATTGGATACTTTTGTATCTTATGTGCACTTTTGTTAGAGAAGGTAGTGTCAAAGAAATATATCTTCTATTTGGATGGAAGGTTTCTACAGCTTCTATTTTTTTTCTGTGCAATCATTCCATGAGGGACCAGTCCTTTAGGATATTTTTGTATATTTGATGAAGAATCATTGAGGGACAGTTAATAGACTTCAGTTTGCCCAGAAGGTTGAAGGTTAAATATTTCCCCATAGTGAAGATTGATTTGTATATGGTAAACTAAATGTATATAGAGAGCAATGTTTTACAGTCTCTCTGAGGCAAATGTGACCTAGAAGTCTAGTCTTCTGGGCCCAGATTCAGATTTGATGAATATACAATAATCACTATCTGCAATTTTAAGTGTGTATAATAGTGACTGTGAGTCACAGGAAACATTTTAAGTATGAAGCAACTAGGTAGTCCATCAATAGCTTGTGTTAGTCCAGTCATGCCTGATATCAGATTGATCTTAACTGGACAAAAGGTTAGCTAGATAACATCTTTGACTGTGTAGCAGAGAGGGGTACTGTTACTGTTGATGTAATAGAGAAGAACTGTATTTCTGCTTGTTCCTTCAGGAAATAACACTTCAAATTAAATGCCTTCTGCTAAATGTCCTAGAGGGTATAACAATATGCTCAACATAAAATAGATATGTAATAAATATTCAAAACTTTACACAACATTACAAATTCATATCATCAGAAATGCTTAATTGAATGGTACACAAATAATTTATTACGGTCTCTCAAACTATTTTCAGCAGGGTTAGCTACATCCCTAGGATAGTAAATCCATAAAATAAAGAATTCAGCACAAAATGCTGAATGTACTTAATATTATATTTCATTATTCCTTCTGTAATACTTAAGCCTGCTGGGCTCTGTCCCTTGTCTTCCAAGCAAGTTTTAATTTAATATCTCAAAATCATCTCTTCACCGGCAGTAAATTACCAAATAGAAAATTATTTAACATGCAGAAGAATTGGTACCTCCTTCTTTGCATGTTCAGTTCTTTGCCTATACGAGTAATGAGAGATGAGACAACAGATTCAGATACGGGATTTTGCCTGATATTGCATAGTGCTGTTTTTAGCTCACCAAGCCATGGTTATTTATGGTTCATTTCCAGGCAGTCATGCATAAGAATCTCAGCTGTAAGGGCTATGAACTGCAGTGGACTGTTGTACTACTAGCCTTTTACTTTGTATTCTGAGAAGACCACAGATGGAACCAAACTACAATTTTTCATTACTAGAAATTGGTACATAGAAGTGGTCCAGATTAGGGGACACATTATCATAGCAGTTCTTAAAAAAGTCAGAATTTGCATATCATCATTACAGATGCATTATTCAAAAAATATGTAAGATAGCTAGGGCACCACAACTGTACCCCACTATCACTGAGTGTTAATTAAATAATTTGAATCTGAACTGAAATTCTTTGGCTGAGCTGTGTGTAGGAAGCCGATGTTAATAATTACACTCTTGAATAACAATTATTCACTTGAACTAACACAAAAGCTTTCTTCTTCCTGCAAGGGGTGAAGAAAATACAAACAAGAAAACATTTTTCTTTTTTGACAGAAATAGTCCCTGTATTTAAGATTTGATGCTCTCTTTTAAATAGTAGTTTTTCAGATTGGGAAGAAAATACGATCACTTCATCACTGATGATGGGTTAAGTCATAATTCTCTGTGCAAACTGTTCATTGATGAAATATTAATGTGACCTCAAATATGCTGGAGAATTAAAACTATTTGTGAGTCTCTCACAGTGAATCTCATTCTATATAACATCACTATGGTAACTGTACTTCAATAAACCAAAAATTAGATTATCAGTCAACTGTATCAGTACAAGCATGGTAAAATATTTTAAATTAAGGTATGCAATAAAGTGTTGCCTATTTCATCCTGATTTTCAACTAAGAAAATAAATACCAAACATACATGTAGATGACTTATTCTGTGATTAAAATGTGTTCATAGCTTCAGATCTCAAAATCATTGTTTGATCCTATTTCCTTGGTTTCCTCTCACATTGCAGGTTTCCTTCTGCATAATCAAAAAATATGAAGTGAATTCTAAAAAGGTTCTTTCACAATGCATAATATCATTGTGTGCGTATTGTAACAGTGCATACTCGTCACCCACATGGGTAGCACCCAAGAACACCTGCTGAAGCAAGTGCTGTTGAATTTGAATAAATGCTGTAGACTTCCTCCCAAAATATTAAAGCTTTACCAACAGTAAAAAGTCAAAAGACAGGTTTTTTTGTATGTGAAAAACTTGAAGCATTATAAAAATGTTGAGTCTGAACTATAAAAGACAAAGTATCCTCCATATATTATATGTATATGTATATGTATATGTATATAATGGGACTTCAAACTTATTTCAGAGTACTACAAAATGAACTTATTTTCTCTGCTACCAATGTATAAAGAAGCAAATATTTTAGTGTTACAGGTGATATATTTAAGAATATGTGTGTGATACGTTTAAGAATATGCGTGTGGCCCAGGACAAAGAATTATGTTTAAATCCAAACAAGTTACTATTACAATACCAAAGACTGGCTCTAGATTTCAAAAGCACCTACAGCAGCACATAATAGCAAGCATTAGACCCTCTATTATCTGTAAGAAACAGTCCCTATATTTAACTCTACCTACAGTCAGATGTATGTTTGATGTAATGTCAATGATATTTTGATATAATAGTAGAATATAGTCATCAGAAACAATAAAAAAATCTGCCTAGGCATTTTAGCGTATTTTAGCACATGACAGACATTCTTTTTTGAGGGGTGCTTGCAGAATTTTCATTTAGAATATTTTCATAATATGTGTGATGAAATCTGCCTTTCTTTGAAGAACAACTTCCATATATTTCAGTTCACTAGGGAACAAGGTGGGTGTCACACTTTGATCCATTATAGTCCATGTTTCTGCAAACTTTTACAGATGCTCCTGGTACTGTAGCTGTTACAGAAGGGTGGACACTGTCATTGAACATATTGTAGATAACATATATCTGCCAAAGAGATGGTCATTTTCTACAGAAGACAACTGACCATTAAAGCTCAGCATCAACTCTGTTTTATGACAGCAGCCTCCACGCTATGAAGTAACTAATTACTATTGGAACAGGAAGTTTCATTACAAAGTAAATTCATCAATTATTAATACTTTATACTTCTGAAATAATATTCTGCTTCAGATTGTTTTGAATTAGATTTATGTATTATATAGTGAACTATAATACAGATCATGTCTCCCTCACACATATGTATAAGCTTGAAGAACTAGATTTCATGATACGTCAAGGTCCACACATTGTGAAAATTATTTAGTTGGAAATATCAAAAGTTTATGTTGGAGCATTTTACATAAAATCCAAACAGGTTTGTTATGGAAATCTAAAAAAAATAATAGAGTCAGCTTTCTGAAACTGGCCTAGAGAGCTTCATTTGCAGTTTAATTCAGTATAACTGCACAACCATTCATAGGTGCTACAGGTCTGATGACTTGTTTCATGATGCACACAGGGTGATGCTATTCTTAGGAGTCACCAAACAAATTATCTCGGAAGGAAGCTATGTGGAACAGTTTGCTCTGTGTCAAGTGTGTCAGCAAGAAAGAATGGGCGCGGTGAACTACAACTCCCAGGTGACATGATGGCTGTAGCGGAAACAGTTTGCTGAAAGGAAATCAAATAAATGAATGAATTTTAAGTGTCTGATATATGTACTTTGGAATTTCCTAGAAGGAATTTCCCACAGGAAGTTTACATGGTATGCATATTCTCAAAAACCAAAAATAATATTATATTTGCAGAAAAAAATAATATTTTTTAAATGTACATACATTTTCCCTCATTTTTTCTATTTTAAAATATTTTTATGTTGAAAAAAATGTTTCTTAATTGAAGCATATGTATTTAACTATTTGTTTAGCTTTTTCAAACTTCATTGACAAAACATGTTTTCCCAAGAAATTTTCTCTATATTAGTATTTGTAACTGACCTTTATTCAGTCACCCCAATGAGATCTTCATGTTTTTCATACCTTTATCTTTTGACAAAAATAAACCTGTTTTATATATGCCAAATGTTTCACTCTCCTCTCTCATTTTTTAGCTGTGTAAATTTGGACATTTTATGTTAAATGTACTGAAATTTTTTTTACAGTAAAGGAAGAGTTGATGTTAAATTTTCTGAGAATGTTCTGTACTAACTTATGGAAATTTTGCTGTGCCTAGATAGCTATTTCTGGGTTTCATGTTCCTCCATCTTATAGCTGAGTGTTTCTTTTCTTGATCAGATTTTTTGTTCCTGTTTTCAGTAGAAATATTTTTGTTGCTGTTTTATTATAGTCATTGAATATTCATTGAATATAATACAATCCATAAACTTTTCAGCTGCTCCTTAAAATTAATTTGTACTGGGTAGAACTTTAATGTTCAGTGTAACATGACCAAAGGATTATTTTCTTTCTTGAGTAACAATGTGGGAAAATCACAGGGTATCTTAATATTCTGGTCAGTCACTATAAAAAGGAATCTAACACAGGAATAAAACCAGAAATTCCCAGCTCAATAGAAAAAAAACCAAATTTGCCATCTACGTAAAGAGAGGTTCAGAAACTTTAAATATCCTAAAAATAACTTCAAAATCTCTATTTGGACCTACAGACTAGTGAGCAGTAGTGGCATCCCAGTTTGGCAATGGAGTTAAATATAGGTTGGAGTAGTTCAGTGTTTATTTTCAGAACTGTGTAAAAGGAAACAAACAAACAAACCTTTCTTAATGCTGAGCTTAGAAGCAGCCTCCAAAATATTTTCTGATAAATAAACTGTTCAGAAAATACTTTTATTCCAACTAAGGTAATGATGGAAAATGAAATACATTCAACATTGTGACACTGACTGTATACTGCTCAACTGTTAGGGTATAGATTTTAGAGCCAGAAAAATGGCTTCCTTAGAAATATTGTTCAGAATGACTAGTGACATCACCTCACTATCTGTTTACCAACATTTTTGTGGTTGGGTCAGTGGGAGATGGACTAATTACTTTCCATATGATGAATTTCATTTTCACTCTATAAAACCACTATCAAATCTAAAAGTGAAATTAAACTACAGCATCAGAAGAGCATCTTTCATTTTTCATGTTGCAAGATGCAGCTAGAAAGAAAATGTACATTACTTGTTTAATCCCTTGTTAGAAACTGTATTCTGAATAGAGATTTTAGGGAGTAAGACAAATCACAGCTATCAAATTCTGACAGAAATACAAAGATTGCAGTATTTTATCATGTGGATATGCAAGGATTATTTAATGTTTTAAATCGTTGACAATTATTATGAATAAGTGCATATAAATGGATATAAATATAGTATACAGAGAAGAAATAATTGTTTATACTTATTCTTTTATGTTGTTACAGCACATAAAAAAGAATCAACATCCTACCTGCTGATTTATAGTGCATAAACAGAAAGTTGTAGGTGATTTTTTTAAAATTCAATGTAATATATGATCTGTGGTTTCTCCATAAAATAATTCCAATTCCATCTTAAAAATGTGGGGTTTTTTTTCAAACAGAAAGCATAAGAGATTATTATAGTAGAATTTTATAGTTTATTTTTGAAGCCTGCTTTCAGCCCTCACAGGTCACTAAGCCTGTTGCTAGAGTCTGCAGGATCAAATATTGTCCATGGCAGCAAAGGAAGGAGTTAGGGATATTTAAACACATCAGATAAGTTCATAGTACCAGAAGGAAGCCATGCAAGTATCTGAGGGACCTGGTGCTGTGAGACCCTTCTACCATCTACCACACAATTCTTGTACTAATTCCTATCTTCACTTTCACTATTAACTTTCCTAGAGGCACAATACCAAAGACTTTACTGAAGTCCTACATTTCCCTTATACAAAGTTTCAATTATTTTACCAAAGAAAGGTTTCCAATTGCTTTGGTGCGGTTTCCCATTGAGAAAATAACAATTGCAGGCTTTCATTTATGATATACTTTCATGACTTCAATTATTATTTTCTGAATCCTTACAGGCTATTAAAATTAGTATCACCATTTTCATCATGCTTTTTCATGAATAACCAATATGGACCAGTAGCAAAGTGCACAGAATTGGGTTGGCTGATAAAATAAGATGTTCTATTGTATCATAAATTCCTAACTTCACTTTAGAACAAGTCTATTCATCTTCAAAACACCACCATCTCTCCAAGATCACAGAATGAATTCATACTGAAAAATTATCTTAGCTCAGAGTTTTGGGATTCTACATTAGTTCTGAGATAGAATAATCACAACTTTTCCAGAAATGTTCTGCTGGTTAAAGCTATTTACTGACAGAGAAGTACATGGCCTTTCTGGCCTTTCCACAAGGCTGCAGAGACTAAATCAACAGGTGGATTAAAAAATTGTGGAGAAAAATCTCACAGAGATATGTGTAATATTTTCTACAATTTAAAATGAATTAATGATAGTTATTATTCAACTTCTGTTTTTTTTTTATGACATCTCAGTTAAAGGTAATTAAGAGATTAAAGAAAAATAAGAGAGGAAGACAAGATGCAGGTCCTATCCAGTGTAGACAGTAATTTTCTTTGCTATCAGGTAGACTGTTTCTTCCTACCATAATATTTTAAATATGCAACACCTACAAGCACTTTAATTTACTTGCACAGCAAATTACAATGAAGAGCTTGGTCAAAAATGATCACTCCCTGGTCTGATGATAGGTGGTCTTCTGTATGATAGCAGTTGTACCACCTGCTGTGTGCAAAAATAGCCGTATGAGCTACTTCAGACTTACGGCATCATGTATGTGATAAGTATCATGTGGACTGTCCATACATTAGGATGCTCAGGACCCATACTGGTTTATCCAGCATGAACCAGCAGGGAGTGCAATCAAGGGTTGTGATATTTTGTTCTGCTTTGGATCAATAAAGTCTTCTGTGTAACCAAGGCTGGGAACTGTGTAGCAAATTTGTTCATAAACTGTCTGTTCCAATAACTAATCCCAGCATTACTCTGTGCAAGAATGTCTGATGGGCATGAAATGAGTCTTTAAGGAGAATACTTAGATGTGTCATTCTTCAAAAATGAGTGAAAATGTCTGTCAAGAGCCAAGTCCGAGAGAAACACTAACACAGCCAGGATCAATTAATTTGCTGCTTGACCAGAGGATTGCTGGTGAGTGATACAAACACAATAGCACGTCAGGAACAGATAGAAATGAGAAGACTCTGGAAAAGTGGTTGCTATATCTTGTTTATGTTTAGCCTTTATCTGGGGCTAAACTAAAGTAGTTGCTCTATCACCAGATGACCCCTCCCCAGACAAGAAGGGGGATTGAGATAAGAAGAGGAGACAGGTCAAAATGAAAACAGATTTAATGAAACAGCTGAACTAATATCAACACAAACATAAATATACTCATCCCAACAAATGTAGAGTGGTCACAATAAAAAGAAAGGTAGTCCTGATGAGCAAACCCCTCCAAAGATAGAGAAAAAAATAAGGATGAGAAGAAGAAGCAGGAAGAGGACTTGCTACCTTCACAAACTTCCTTCTTTATAATAAGCGTGACATTTATGGTACAGGATACACCTGTTAGCCAACTAGTCACAGCTGCCATAGCTTTTACCCCTCCCAGCTTAAACTACCATCTGACTCAAACCTGCTAATGGCCTGCAGACCATGGCTAGCCTATGATTCTGTCCCAGTGATACCAGGACATCCTTCAGGCTGAAAGGGCTGTGATTGTAAGAAACATGAAAGGTGTTACTAAAGAGGCTTAAAGCAGCTAAAGAAGTGAAAGTGACTAAGAAACCTGATGTTAGAAACTATAGAGGTGGCTAAAAGTTATACCATTCAGACAGTGAACAATTACTAAGAATAAAAAATGATATGATAAAGTACAGTACAGTATATCATATCATTTTAATAGCATAATATAATGGCCTAGGAACTGGAGAGCAGGGGAGTAAGGTCATAGAATCACAGAATTGTGGTTGGAGAGGACCTTGTAGATCTCTGAGTCGAACCATGCATACAAGAATAAAGAACACCTAAATACCTAACCACTAAAAGGAAACCAAACCAACCAACCAACCAACCAAACACAAACAGAACAACACAACACCAAAAACCAACACACAAGCCCCCTAGATGCCTGCCCCTAGAGCATGTTGTGAAGCACCACGTCAACTCATTTCTTAAATACCTGCAGGGATGGTGACTCAACCACCTCCCTGGGAGGGCTGTTCCAGTGCCTCACCACTCTCTCTGTAAAGAATTTCTTCCTAATATCTAATTTAAACCTCCCTTGCTGTAACTTCAGACCATTCAGGTCAGAAGGATAGGGGCAGAAATGTAAAGCAAATACCATTTTTAGAGTGTGCAATGAAATCCAGTATTACTCTGCTGTGAAATACTGATGAAATTCACAAGTTAACTATGTCTTTCCTGCCATCAGTCCTTACAGAGTATGACGGTATTTCAGTTACTTCAGTGGCTTAAGTAGACAAGAACTTTGAAAGGGACCTCAAATCAGAGATTCAGCTTGATTCCTGGAAGTCCAGTTTGCTTTAATGGTAAGCATTTACATTTGAATAGAAGCAATTGTGATATAAACATGTAAATTATTCTATATATGAGAACTGAAGGTGGGTTTCTCATATTTCATAGAATTACAGAATCACAGAATGTTAGGGGTTGGAAGAGACCTCTAGAGATCACCAAGTCCATCCCCCCTGCCCAAGCAGGATCACCTAGGGCATGTTGCTCAGGAACACATCCAGATGGGTTTTGAAAGTTTCTAGAGAAGGAGTCTCCACAACTTCTCTGGCCAGCCTGTTCCAGTGCTCTGTCACCCTCACAGTAAAGAAGTTCCTCTTTATGCTGAGGTGGAACCTTCTATGCTAAAGTTTATATCCACTGTTCCTTGTCCTATTGCTGGGCACTACAGAAAAGAGATTTGGGACTCTTAGTTTAAAAGATACATTTCCCTTTACTATCAACCTGTCTCAATTTCCACCTGTAAAATGAGTTCATCCTCACTGTCATAAAGACCAAATGAATATGAATTAATTGTTGCATGAAATAGCCAAACTGCACAGTAATGAATGCCACAGAAAAGAAGCTAAACAATTTTTCTTCTAAAGTTTGAATAACACACAGTAAAAACCACATAGGACCACACATTGAACGATGAGCAGAAGACTAAACTCTGAATAAATGCTCATTGAGAAAGTATTGTTGATCCTCTGCAGGGAATGTGACAAGGGTCCTGTGAAAACAAGTGTTTGTGATGCTTTAAATAAGCAAAGTATTACAATGGCATGCAAGGGAAATGATGGTGAAAAATTTTCTCCAGGCATCTTTAAATCAGCCATACAGAAAGTTTTGACTGCTTCACTTGGAATCATCATATATTTATTTATTTTTTTAAATATAGTTTAACATAAAGGGGTATTTATTTACAACACAATATATGATGGAAAGTTACCTAACTAGCATGGTTCTATTTCAGCTGAAAATACATGTTTTGTATAATTGTAAGCATATTCTGTTGTTTGTATACTGTTTGATTAATTAAGATTGGCAGGCATCAGTACTAAATGGTCTTTTTTTCTAAGGTCTCTGTGTTTTAGAAAGTTTTAGAGTGCCAAGAAAACTGCACGCTCTGTATCTGTCTCCATCTTAATTTCCTGAACATTTACTGCAACTCATCTTTGTGACCTCTTTCAAGCTGTCAACACATATGATACCTGACCTACTTTTGGGAACTTTCCATGACACTGAACCCTTCAAGTCCCACAAAGTATTTCAATTAATATAATCACAAAAACAAAGGAAATGCCAATAAAAGATATTAGTCTCAGCTCTTCTTGCTTTGAAACAGAGCTGCAGACAGGGGCAAGAAATAGCAATGGTCTGCACAAACCCATCTGTTCAGCGTTCACATTGCTTGGCATTTATAATGTGTACAGTGCTGCAGATGCACTGACCTGGAGGTTTGTGTATAGTACAGGGATGTGAAAAGGAAGATCTCTACCTAGAAGCAATTATAAGGCAACTGGGATATTATATACAAAAGGAGCTGCTTTCTTGTATTGTTAACACAATGACTAGAATGTGATAATTGAGCAGTACTTAAAAATTATAATGGAGAAAATTACTCATCTACATATTTCAGTGATATTAATGTTATTACCAGTTGTATATAGAGGAAAGATATTTCAAATAATTTCTGAATAGCAGATCATTGAATTCAATAAATTTCAGGTGCTCCAGATGTTAGTTATTGTTTAATTTGCACAAATATGCTGTTTAATCTTGAATGTGTTCTCTGACAGTTTTTATGATTACTCTTTCTAAGAATTATGTAGTAAACAGCTATTTGATCCATTGATGACCTGGATAAATACTTTGAAATCCAGAAGATTGAAAATTTACTCTTTTAATTTTGAGTGGACTAAACAGTTATGTTTTGTGAGTTCGGTCATGACTGTGATCACTTAGTGTAATTCATAAAAGGACCAATCACATGTTTGAAACAATTGAGAATATATTTAAATAAAGAATAATTACTGTTATGGGGTAAGATACCTTTTAAAAAGAAAAGCTTATTAACTCTTTGAGTCCACCTTTAACTCAGGAAAAAATACCCTAATGAATAAATGTATCAAAATTGGGCTGTATGGGATTTCTTGCAATCTCCTGTCAAGCATCTGTTACTGGCCATTACAGGAAACAGGATACTGAACCAGATGGACCATCAGTCTGTTTGGAGGGAATTGGTATCTGATGCAAGACCAACATTTAAAGTAAGTGTACCAGCACAGATTTGCTCAGAAGGCCCAAATGCATATGAAAAAAAAAAATAAATCAAAATTCAGTACATAAGTATATACCCATCAGGAAGAGAAAGAAGGCAGAGGGACAATTCTAAAGTAATCAGAAAATGAAAAACAAAAACTTGTAAAAAGAAATGTTTTTAAATGAGCAAAAAATATAGAGTAGCTTTTTTTTCTCACTCTGTTGGTTGGCAGATTAATTATACCTCTATTACAAAAGGAAGATAAAAAAAAAATTCCTTAAAAATGCCTTTTATAAAGAAATAACAACCCAGATTAAAATGTAACTTTTGTTTTCACAGTCTTGTAATGTTTCTGAGAAAACTGCAGAAGTGAGCTTTATTCATGGTAGCTATGGTTTCCATGTACATCTTAAAGAGAGATCTTGCTCATCTGAGGCCCGAGTTATTGAGCTGATCGGAAGACCTTAAACCATGGGATTTATAAAAAAATGTAGGAATGTGCATATTACTTTGAAGATGAATTGCAGTATCTCATACAAATTGGACTGTGAGGGTCCTAGGTGCATGCCTGCCCTTTGAGGATTTCACGTTTCTGCACTCGAGGCCAGCTTGCTGTTAAAAGAAGAATCAGTGGGAAGGAGCCTCTGCTGAGAGTCTCCCCAAAAGACTTGTAAAAAGCCTCAGCATGGCTCTCTGCTTTTAAGCTGAGGCTCTCACTGTTGGCTCCTGCTTAAACTTATACTGCAGTGGGGCTGCAGCCATCCCCATGCCTATACCTAGCCAGGTACCTCAGTAATCCAAACCCTAACCCTCACCTGTGGTCTGACTTGCTGACTTGACCTCTGAGTTCTGCAGACTTGGCCGGAGACACTGAGTTTATGTCTGAGCCAGGTTACTGTCTTTCAACCTGATCACATCCCTGACTTGCTCATTCAGATTCCCAGCTTGACCTTGGGCCTGCCTCATCACCAAGAACTTGACTAGTGATTTTGACTCTTGGCTCCAACTGATTACTCTCACTCTGAGTCTCTTGTCAGTGAAACCTTTGCCTGCCTTCTTATCATGCTCAGCTTCTGGTTCCCCTGTCAGGCAGCCTGCTCTTGCTGCTCCATGATACAGACTTCATGGCTACTGACAATTTCATGCCACAAATGTGTTTGAGCTTTCAGAGCTCTTCACTGCCACAGTGAATTTCTGTATAAGGTCTCCTGTAAGGAGCTATTGAAGTAAAGGAAAGAACAAGTCCTATATGCCTTACAATAACTTAATATTAAAAAAATGGCTTAACTCAAAACAATCCTAATGCAAAAGCATACCACTGTGACAAAAGGCACTGAAGTTCACAGTTCCAGTGGAAGGGCTACGAAAAACCAGCAATATTTCATGAAAAATAACAAATGCACTCTAAATAAAATTTACATTATGAGCTAATGTGTATAATTGAATCTGGAGAAAGTAGACTAATGCTAAATATAACTGAAGCCTCGTAAGTATTTGACAGAATCTCCTTGACAACTGGACACAGAAGAAAGCCTTATCTATAAACAATATCTATATACTTATGGAGGCATCTTTTGTGGGCACACCGGAACTTACTTCATCCTCACTGCTCTAGCCAGATACAAGCATGTTGCTAGCAAAAGTCATACACTCACACTGGCTCCAGCTTATTTTTAACTCAATAAGTTCAGATGAACAACAAAGCGCATTTTCTTTAGCACTGTGCTATGTTAAGCCATCCAGGCTCACAGTAGAGAAAACTTTGATCTGACTGCAACACATATGTAAACACATTAATAAAAAAGTCTTGAACTACAGGCTTAACTCTGATGAAGCAGACAAAAATTTAGTTACACATTCTGCAGAGAGACTGTTATCTGCCAATAGCATTAACCTTGCTTGTGTTCAGCTTCAGATACATATTCCATTTTGTCTGAACATTTGATCAGAATGAGGTCAAGGGGTATGTATGATGTGGTGGTGGGCAAGTAGAGTTGTATAGAGTTGTTTAGAGTTGGGAAAGTAGAGTTGTATAGAGTCCTTTCATGTCAATCTTGTAACTACTGCTTACATTGCTGCGTTGGCAGGACTGGTGAAAGACTTGATCGCAGTGAGACTTGACAGGAAAAGGCCTCATTGAGACAGAAATTCATGTTGCTGCAGAAAGTTTGCTGAAACAAGGATGTTAGTGACCTAATTATGGACAGTATGAAGTCTGTGTCCACTACTTGTGAAAAGTAAAAGTAGTGCTTTTATCCTGTAAATTTTAGTAAAAGGAACCTTAAACTTGACATGAAAACCACCATGAAACTTGTCATTAGCAAGCTGCTGTTGCTGAACACTGCTAACATCTGCTTGTCTGCCAGGTCCTTTATACCTTCTAACTAAAATATTTTATTCTATTGACTTGAATTTCAAAGTGATATTAAGAAAAAGGATAATTTAAAACAGTCTGCCAGATACCCGTTTATAAGCACCTATTTCTACAAACATCTCTTTTTCTTACTTGTGGCACTCATCCTGGCATAAAATGGATTTAACTGAGGTATTATAAACCGGATAATATGTCTATGGACCATTCTGTGGATATAATGATATTCTTCAATGTGTCTAACACACTTAACTGATCATTGGAATTAAGTTAATATTTACAGACAGAAATCTTATAATGGTGTGTTTTGCCATTTTCCCAGCATAAATTGTAGCCCATGGCATTTATATTCTAAGACATCCCTGGTGCATCAGTGCTGTGCTAACACAAAATAAGACCTCAGCTTTCAAGATTAAATAATATTTCCATGGTAAAATCAGTCCTAAGCATCTAGCAACATTTCACAGAAATCCTGTGTGTTTTTATTCTGTAGTCATATATAACTAAAAAAACTACAAACAAACTCTTGGAAAAATACGTTAATATTTATAGTTAATACATTAAAATGGTAAAAATGTAAAATGAGAAGAGATAATATATGATGATCTATCTGAACAGATAGGCTTCCTTGTCTTAGAAGAGAGAATTAGTAGCACTGGTTGTTCAAAATTTAGTCTAAAGTTTCCATCAGTATTCATGCTACTCACTGTTTAGCTCTTGATTGCCATGGTTGGTGTTTGAACTGAGAATTCTGTGGTATTTCTCACTATTGCTCCCCTGGCCAATGGTGGTCTTTGACATGTCTTATGTTATAATCCTGCTTTCTTCCTCATTTTCAATTGATAGCTTTCAATACTTTATTTATTTTATTTTTAAGCAGTTAATTCCCTAGGTAGTTTTGACAGATTTTTTGATAACTGGTAATTGCATCACACCCTTTCTGATCATGGATTATAATGATGAAAAAGTGAACTTGCTTATATCCTGGAAAAATAATATTATTTTATATATTGTCACTTCCTATTAAGTAAAGTCAAGTTTCTTTCATAAGCTGTACACTTGATGTGTTGTATGAAACTGGATGGTCACCATATAAGCCGGCCTGCTAGTCTTATCCTCTGTAAAATATGGATCTAGTTCATGCACAGACTTCCTCTGGTGTCCTTTAATTGACATTTGAGTTTAAATTTATAACTGCCAGAAATCATCCCACTCATTGAATAAAGCTGGCAATGCTGCAAAGAGCTGTGACCTCAGATCCTAAGTCATACGGAAATTGCTTTGGACTGTGGTTACTCGTGTAAAAAAACAATACAGCAGAAATGACTGAATTGTTCATTGGCATGCAGTGAGTCTCAAGAGATACTTTTGCTTGCAAAAGTTTACTGAGCTATGTAGTACTTTCAACAATGAAGGAATTCCTTTCTTCTGGTTATTTTTTACTATCTTATATTCTTATCCCCAGTGTATAGAGAAACAAAAAAGACAAATCTCAGTAATCTTATACTCTGGTAGCAACACTTAGATCTTAAGTAAGTGAATGGTAATGGATATGAATATGGAGCCTTTCAAGTCTCTCTCATACCCACCAACTGGAAAGCAGTACAACATAGAAGAATGAGGAGCCATTTTAAGCACTTATTTTCAGAAAAAAACCCTAAAATGCTGCTTGGAAGAAAAAAAAAAGATATTTTATTGGAGCAAGACTCACATACCTGCATAATACCAAGTACTTTAGGAAAAATCGTAGCTAAATACTGAGGAATATTTGAAATTGCCACTAATAAAACCTGGAAGTGATATTTTAAATTGAAAAATAAGGATAAGGAACAATTAAAGTAGAGCCATGAAAGACAAGTGATACAATTCAAGAAACATTGATAACTTCTGCACAGTAATGCCTTGTACCTTGAATTTGCTGTGTACAGATTTAGCACTGCATTCACCTGGTGTTAGTATGTACCCAGTATCTCCTACAGAGGGTTCAGCACTAAAACAAGAGCTAAAAAAAAAAAGCAATACACTCTAAGAAACTATTTAAAAATAAACATTTTCTAGACTGTTTATCCATAAGTTTTCATAATAAAAAAGAGTGGGTTATTTTTATTGAATTTGAAATGTTTATATGTGCTTTTTAAGGCTACTCAAATCTACTTAGTGTTTAAGAGTGTTTCATTTACTTTGCAATCTCCCATGTTCATTATTTTCATTTTATGCTGTTGTCACATAACTGACTTTGGGGTTGGCAGCTGTGCCCATCTGACATCTCTGATAGCCTGTCTATCTTGAAAATACTCCTGAGGGCTTCAAGATACAGAATTCTCAAATTAGGCGTGTAATTACCGTGGCTGTGGGCACAACTAGCTTTGTTTGAGCAATTTACCCATTTTTTCCCTATATTTGCAATTCTAATTCTAAAGCCACTTTACTATTTTTATGAAATTAGGGGGCTAACAGTGCTTTTGACCCATACTGCCTTCTTTTCTTCATACAGTACTATTCTTTTTTCAGCTAGTCATAGCCTTGTGAACTGGAGGTAATTGCATGTGAAGTAGGTCTTAGGTATACTAATCATGTTTCATATTTAAAGAACATCCTCCTTAGTCTTTGGAGGTAATGTAAAATTATCCATCAGAGAAAAGAAAAATTTTATTTTTATAAATCCACTAAATCTTCACACTGTACCTCTGTCTTTTTCATTGGTTGCCATACACTGGAAAAATCTAAGTGTTCTGTTATACTTAACTACAATATGTTTATTTCTAATGACAGAGATTTAAGTGCTACCTGTTCTCATCCTAGACTTCCTGACAGTTTGAAATGGCTCATGCTGCATGAACCCGAGGAAATGTCAGCAGGTGTGGTTGGTTGACCCCAGCCAGCAGCTAAGCACCCACACAGCCACTCGCTCACTCACTGCAACCCCCAGCAGGACAGGGGAGAGAACAGGAAGAGCAAAAGTGAGAAAACTCGTGGGTTGAGATAAAGACAGTTTAATAAGTGAAAGAAATAGAAAAATCAATTGATGCAAAGGCAATTACTCAGCACCTCCCACAATCAGACTAATGCCCAGCTGGTGTCCAAGCAATGTCCTCCTTGGAAGACAAAATGCCTCTCCCTCTTCCTCTACCCCCAGGTTTTATTGCTGAGCATGAAGCTATATGGTATGGACTATATCCCTTTGGCCAATTTGGGTCAGCTGTCCCAGCTGTGTCCCTTCCAACTCCTTGCCCATGTCCATCCAGGGAAGCAGAGTGCTGCACTGTTCAACAACAGCAAGATAACTGTTGTGTTATGAATATCGTTTTAGCCACAAATACAAAACACAGTACCAGAAGGGATGCTATAAAGAAAGTTAACTCTATCCCAATCAGAATCAGTACAGCTAGGCATAAAAGTTTAGCTTTTTATATGATTTTATTTTATTTTTTAATTAATTTTTTTAACATCTCTCACATAAAAAGGCCCACTTCAACATTAAGCTCCAGGCTATATTACAACCTTAAATATTCCTTGTCTGCCATAATGCATGCTAGAATGGGGCAAGAAGCTGTCAGTGATGAGCAATGCTGTGAGAGATATTTTTGTGGACGAGAGCACTCAGAAAAGATTTGTTGAAATCGTTTGGAATGTAGCAGTAGCTGTAACGATGTGGGAGGTAAAAATTTTCCAACCTAAATGACATTTTGTACTTAATAACACATTCATTTAAGGAATTTAATGAATTTTAAGAGGTGGTTTTTTTAGGACATGCCTT
The DNA here is from genome assembly GCA_027560015.1 of Chloroceryle amazona. Classification (NCBI taxonomy): domain Eukaryota; kingdom Metazoa; phylum Chordata; class Aves; order Coraciiformes; family Cerylidae; genus Chloroceryle; species Chloroceryle amazona. Next base: position 57,121 of record JANHFX010016153.1, read on the forward strand.
TATTTAACAAACAGAAAACTAAAGAAGTTGTTTATTTTTAAATATTGATGTTGTCACTATTACCACAAAACACTGAGTAAGAATTCACACTTAGAAAGTGATATCTGAATGTGTCAGTTTAATATCAAAACAACTACCCTGAGAAGTATCCCTGTTTGACAGGTTAAAGAGAAATATATAGAAGAAATGGTCTCATGGTCTGGATATATGCCTTGGAGCAAAGAATTGCATCTCAGTTATTCTCACAGACTCCTTCAATTATCTCAGGGAGATCGCAACTTCCCAATTTGTTTCCCCACAACTAACAGAGAATAACACCGCCTACTACTCTACATGGATGCACACACATTTTCTCAATAATGCTGAACCTGAGGATAGCTTGCTCTGGGCCTACTGCTTGCAGAGCAACAAACATAGCACCAGCAGATTATCTAGGAACCAAGCAAAAACTATTTAAAGAGCTTTTTGAACAGTAGTAAAGGAAACTCATTAAGATACATCAGCCTGCTAAATTCCTTAGAAGATGCAGACTTCTAAGTCAAAGTCAAGACAAAGTACTAAAGCAAATACTCTGAACCTGAAATTACTAGAGTAGTTGAACTGGTTTTAGAATTCAAGGGTGATAAAGCATGAGTATTCTTACAGAATTAACTTACTCCTGTAAAATCCATCCTTCTTTTTTTCCTTCCCACACCATATAATAAACACCCCTACCTCATTCTTCAAAGCCTGAATGTAATTATTATTTATATGTACAGGCATCCCCAAATCAGTCTGAAAACAGATAATCTTATTCCTGTCTTCTCTTTCTCCATCTCTCACTGCTCTACTACGTTTTCTCTTTGAACCTTGAACCTCTCATATCAGATAGTGTGAACCAGAGAAAAGCCATGTACTGCTTTTGGAGAGTGTAACTGGCCTGAAGACAACTGGAGTGGGTCTATTCCTGTTGTATAAGGAAAGGAAGATTGTGCCTTTAGCATATTGTCCAATGAGGAAAACAATACTCAGGTTCTCAGTTCACATGTCAAAAGCATTTCCATGAATTATATGAGTTAGTTGGGAAAAACTATTGAGATAAATGCCCTTCTGTTATCTGCCATAATGGCAACCAATTAAATAGGTCTGTTCCTCTTATCTAATCTTTCTTTTTTTATTAGCATTTAGAGTGTGCCTATCACCCAACTACCTCTGCTCTAAATATAGAATTGATACCTGCACAGAATGTACTCTGTAATCTGCCTTGTGTCATTACTGAATTTAGCTCCTTAATTAGCGCCATTGCCTCCTAGGTTTTGCATACACCAGATAAAATGGTATTGACTGAAAATTCACACTAGACTTTCTGTTCAAACCATTTGGTCTTTACATTCAATATTTTTGAAATAATCTCTCCAGATGAATAAATTGCTTTACACAAACTAGACTGTTCCTTTTTAATTATTTTTGTTTGTTTCTTTGTTTTGTTTTGTTAGTTTCCTGTTATGTTTGTAACATTTCCTTGTTCTTGGGAGTCATAATGTCATCTCTGCATACAATGGCATGCTGCAAATCCTTCCTTCATGAGTATCACCAGGTAATATGAGACCTAAACACAATTTCTTTTTATGTGTTTTGTTTGTGGAACTCTGTCTGACAAGAATCATGTTTCACATAAATTTTTTGTGAGTATCTAACAAATGGTTCAATGACAGTTTTAACATATAGACTCAACTGCAATACACTCATCTATTGGTTTTATTTCACGAAAAAAAGCAATCAACTTTGACATAATTTTCTCTGAGAAAACAAATTATTGCTCATAATTCAATTAACAGTTAAATCATGTTTCTTATAAATTATCATTACATTAGATTTCTTGGCAGTTAGTGCCAGTATTACAGCATTTCCAACAAAACCACTCAAATGTAGTGATTAGCAAAGGGAGTTACTTTGCAAAGGGAGCAAAATCTGTATTCTTTTTCATACATTCTGAGCTAATTTTTTTTCAAACAGCTCTGTCCCTTTGTACTCTAGTCACTTCTCTGAAAGGCTATAAATCATCAAGCCATCAGGACTTCTAAAAAATAACTAACCAAATTCACTTAGCTACTTAATACTTCCACATTTGTCTACACAGCCCAGTTTTCCTACCTCTTGCATTTCATCAGTATCTTAATCACTTGGTGACTCTTGCTGACACTGATTTTGCAATCAAATCCAGTAGAGTGCTTAAAAGCATAAAAAATTTCAAGCCCATCCTTATTTAGTAATAGATTTACATCCCTAATGCATCCTTCTCTGTGATATATTTGCCAAAAACTCTTTGTAGCCCTTAAACTTAGTATGAATAAATGCTACCTTGGAGCTATGATGGGAGAGAGTACAGCAGATACTCACAGCAATAAAGCAAGATTCACAATTCAGATTCACAATTCTGCTTTGAATATTACCTCTAAGGGAAAAACTGAAAAGAGAAGGAGTTGGGAAGGGAGGAAGGAGGGGGAGGGGGAAGTAGAAGTGGGGGAAATGAAGTATAGAGGAGAACACAGAAGGGAAAGGAGAAGAATAAAAAGAAAGGGAAGAGAAAAGAAATACAGAGTTCTGAATTCTAGCAAATGTTTCTATACCATCAATTAAACTGACTTCAGTGAAATTCATTGCAATACACACTGTGACCAGTCACATTAGTAAAGCACCAAACCTTGCTTTGGACAGAATAGTTACAGATGAAAATGCAACTGTAAGGCAGCACAGATGGGCCCAACTACACTCCTTTTACCCTAGCTAGGATGGGTAACAACGGTAGGGAATATCAGGGAAGCCATTAGCACAATCTAACTACCAGAAAACAACTTTCTGGAAATCTACAGTGCATACTGCACTATCCTCTTTGCTCTTTGTTCTCTATGCTGATTGGCTGAAACTAGCACAAATTATGGTCACCAGTATGAAAGCTGTACTTCCACTTTCTTGTGTTTTCTTGTGTAGAAAGTCTATGGCTCTCTTGTAGTACAGCCAATCCACAATACTTGCTTCTACTACTAGAGGAAGGGCAACTGTGTTTTGTTAATGAGTCAATTTTGCTCATCTTATAG
>JANHFX010016154.1:0-19572 GCA_027560015.1 Chloroceryle amazona
GCACCGCCGTGCTCGCCGGGCTCTCCCACCCACCACCCCCCAGGAGATCCAAGGGCTTCGGAGGTCACCGTGAGCAGCAGCACAACCAGGGCTGATGCAGGTACAGAGACACAGGTTCAGCAGCCACTGGAATCCCAGGCTGGTTGGGGTGGGAAGGGACCTTTAAAGCCCATCTGGTGCAACCCCCTGCAGGGAGCAGGGACATCTGCGACCAGAGCAGGGTGCTCAGAGCCCCGGCCACCTCCCCTGCAATGGGGACAGGGATGGGGCAGCCACCAACCCCTCTGCATCAACAATTTCTACCTTCACTCCAGTCTGAATCTCCCTCTATTTAGTTTAAAACCCCTGTAAGAAAGCTGGAGCCAGTGTCTGCCAGAACTACATGTGAACTAAGATCCCCCTTAGGCCAGCCACAGAGACCCGGGAGCTGTGCCCCAAACCCGCTTCACCAACAGGCAGGTGAGAGCAGCACGGCGATGCGTTCATTGCCTGTGCCCCTCGCCGGGCTCCGTTCATTTGCCAAGACCCTGCACGGCCATGGAGAAAAATCAAGGAGTTAAAAACTTTCAAAGCTCTACCAGTATTCCTTTCAAAATTCCAGCCAGTACTCAAGGCCCATTAAGTAGGAGCTGCTTTGACATCAGTCCCGATAAAAAAAAGAAACAACCACCCGAGCACACAACAGCTGGACTCAATCTTAAAGGTCTCTTGCAGCCCAAACGATTCTATGATTCTAACAGAAGCCTGAAGATTATCAAAAGATAATGAAGCAGCAGGAACAGTTAGTGCCAGTCAACACAGCTTTGAAGAAAACACGACCTCACCGCACAAACCGATTCATACACACGTCATAGCAAGATTCCCATCACAAACGTAATTTGGGTCGTTATTTCTCCTACCCTGCCCAGCTTCCTGAGGAAAACTGGCATTCTGACCTCAGTAAAACACCACCTTAAGTACCTTTAGAAACCAGTCCAGAATGCTGGAGTGGACTCAAAGCCTCCTGTGCCCGCTCACGAGCAGCTCCCCGGACAGAGGGTGGAACAACTGGCCCTGCTGCCCAGTGCTCCAACCAGCAACTCCGAGCTCAGCACGGGGTCATCCCCAATGACGACATCCAGGTAAGCAGAACGACCCTAGAGAAATACTTGCTTTGAGAAGTACAGGTGGAATAAATTGCTTTATTTTCATTGCATGCAAAAATGCACGGCATGAAAGAGGACACTTCACTGGGAAATACCCCAGCGGAAAAGACCCCTCCAAGTTCCAGCCACGGGAAGGGATCCATTTGGTGTCACAGAGTCAGTCAGATCTTTAAGAAACCCAGAAGGGAATGGTTCAGATGCACCGAATGTGCCCAAATTTCATGCCAAAGTGGGCTGGCAGTTAAATTCCCTGATAAATACTCACGTTCCCTAACTCAAGTGAATTTCATACTTTGCAAAGCACGGATATTTGAGTCAGCATTTTCTTGGCACACCTCGGAAATACTGTTCTAAACACAAACTGGTTGTTAAAGGGGAAGAAAAAGCCTGTAACTTTCTTTCAAAAGTGGAGCTTTCTGCAGACTAACTCATTAGCCCTCTGGACATCGGCAGGCTCCTCATTTATCACCTCTCATTTTCTTGCTTCTGACGTTCCTCACGCACACAGAGCATTTTGAATGGTACACCTAAAGAAGCACCACGTCCACAAAAGCAGCTCTTCCAGTTCCATCAGGGTGTTTCCACCTTCTCAGGATAGAACAGCTCAGGACGTTTTGCCCTAAGCCAAGACATCCATCCAGCAGCCACAGGTTCTCACCCACCAGTTCAACTGGTGAGCCGCTTCATTGCTCCCAGCAGCTGACCACAGACCACAAGGGATCTATACATTTCAGCTTCTCTCGCACCTCTGACCATGGTCTTGCTCTCCTCCACCACATTTTAAGAGGATCCGTCACGTTCGGTCTCCAACTGCCTGCAAAACGTTACAAGCATCCCCAGCTGAGGAGTAGGAAATGTGGCATTTTGAAGGCATCGGGCAGATTAAAGATGTACCTCCTTCAGCACAAGCACTTTGAGGCTTTAGCTTCTAACCACTACTACTTCTTACACTTTCTCCATTCATTTAGAAGCCAAACGATATTTAGAGGTTAGTCTTCTAACACCTCCAACTCTTATCAGAAATAAAAACATTGAGGACTATAAACATGAAAATAAACAAGTTCCCCAGAGCTGAATTTGCTCTCTCTAGCAGCCTTCAGATCGAGCCCAGCAGCTCTCACGTAACGTACGCTCAGTAATCTCAACACACAAGTAACAAGGACAAAGCCAAGCCGAGCGAACATCAAAGGCTCCCAGCGTACAATATTCACTGGCAGCTCAAGTCCCCCTCCTTGGCCTTCCCGGGCATCAGGCAGGACCACGTACGCGGCCAGACTCTGGCTAGGGCATCACGCAGTGGATTCATTCTGTTTCACGGCCCCCAGCCTGATGCCCTGGCCAGTGTGCTCAGTCCTGGGGAACCCCATGACTAAAGAGCCCGTTGGTGTTTACAGATGCCAAGCAAACCTCACGACCAGCTTTGCCAACCGCAAAGGAGGCGAGAGAAAGGTCCAGGTACAACAGAACTACCAGCTGAACTAGGACACTCGGTACAAAATAGGCGAGCACTCGCAGGTTTCAGCAGCCTTTCAGTGGAAGTTCAAGAGATCAACCTTTGCCCAAGACACCAGCAACAAATCTCCATTCCCTCCAGGTTACGTAAGCGCAAGCAGCACTGCAGCCCCTTTCGGGGACCCCGCTCAGTTACAGAACAGATCAACTCACCAGCGTGACTTTTCCCATGAAGAACAACCTCACCACCCCACCCCACGAGAGCCACGTGCACCCAGGAACACAGGGAAGGGTAACACTGCCCGGGAGGCACCACCGCAACTCCAGCTTCGCCATTTCTAGCTCCTTGCGCGCAACTCCGCTCCATTCCCCGGGGAGCGAAACGCGTGACAGTTACCTCTAAGCATTCATTTGCATCTACGCACCACGAGCCCAGGAAACCACGCCAGAGTCTCATACACGATATAAATTGGACTAATCTTTCACAGACGAGAATCATCACCAGGTTATCAACTCTCCCCAGTACGAATATCATGAGGTAAGCAATACTTAAGATGAGGCACTTAAACAACAGCCCTAAAGGTAATTAGCGTACCGAGTTAACCAACAGGAACAGTTACTCATCTCGCCCTCCAGCACATTTAAAACCTGTTTGAATCCAAGGTACAGTGTGGTACGTGCCTTACACCCCCCACAGGAGCAAAACCTTATGGAAGGACGGAAGAAACCCAGTCACCGAGGCGTGCCCTGGACTGGGACACGGGTAGCCGAGCACCCCGGCGTATCCCAGGCGATACAGCCAACAGGTGAGCGTGCCTTGGAAAGGTGGCTTTTCTAAGACAAGCTCCAGCTTCCCTTTCGGGGAAAATATCTGTGGTAACAGAGAGACATCGTGGTATTAACTCCCAGATCTGGTGAGCCAGAAGAGAACCACCCTACTGTGTTCAAGGAAGGAATGCCAATTAGGACAGGATTTAAGCCTTAGCTGGGTTTATGGTAATTAGAAACGTAACAAATTTAACTTTACAAAGAAATTAATTATGCCAATTAAAACACTTAGCAAGTTTTACGGGGAATTTATACAGTATTTTATGTAGATGCTGCTGATCAATGCCCGATTTATTAAAATTACTTAGGGCACGCTTCCAAGACGAGTTACAGAAGTCGTGCAGGAATTCCACTGAAGATGTGAAACGAGTATTTGCAATAAACATTTCCTTATCAAGATCCAGAGAGAGGAAAAGCCACCCAACAAAAGGAGAGCAGAATCGGCCTTCAGGTGGGGCGCAGGCACCGCTGGATCCCCAGAACCGACCAGCTTGCTGGAGTCTGCCTGGGAAACGAGGTCCCCACGTTCTACCAGCACGGAAAAAGAGAACACTTGCGGAAGGCCGGGCGCCGAGGAGCTCGCTCCCGCGTGCCCCTCGCGACGAAACCGAACGGCAACTCAAAAGGGGCCGTTTCAGAGGCAGGGAGGCAAAGGGAAATTGCCAGCGCAAGCGAGGTCACGCCTGGCTGAGAAAGAGCTCTGTGCTGGGGGAAGAACGATTCCGAGTTGCCTCTGCCTTACAGCAAAGTCCCTCGCCTTTTACTTTCAGGTGGCCACTGAAGGCTGTCTACCTCCTTTCACTGACAGCTGACATTCTGAGCTCCCTGAACAAACGCACGCTACGCTTTGTCCTCTGTTTCTACAGATAAGCCGGTCGAGGTTTAAATGGAACAAAAGGAAGAGCCACAGTTACTAGAATAACAAAATTAAACTTGGCAAAAGTAATGAATTTTATTTACAAATACACGTAGGAGGATTACAACAGAAACACACTAGGGAAACTCCAGCTCGACAAAAGCAAGGATTTATTGGTAATGGCATTAAATGAAACAGATTGACAGTCTCTGGTTATGGTCAAGCAATTATCCAGGAGTTGTAGATAAAAGTGAAGATCTCTTTGATTACGATAAGGCCTTCCAGTGTCTTCTGCGTCCTAGTGGCTCTCTCCCTTTTTGCCAACTACCTGATAAGAGAAAACAGAAATCACATTTAACCAAGAGTCCTGTCAAGGATACGTTAAAGCCAGTCTCAAACCAAACCAGTGCAACTGAATTTTCTGCTAAGTTACTGCATTTCAACATGCATGACTGCAGCGCTTGCCGAAGCTGTGGATCCCTCTAAAGGGTTAAGAGGGATGCAAGACACAAGAAACCTTATCTTTAGTACTCAGACAGACAGCAAAGCATCAGTCTCGCTCTGAGGGGAGTTAGAAGACAGTAACTGCAACAGAACAGACCACACTTGAAATAATGGGTGTTACATACCAAGCATTCAACCCTCATACCCTACTTAAAATAGTGTAGTGGGAAGAGAACCAGTGGGTGCTCAAATATCTCCCTCGGCAGCCTTGCCTTGCAATGTACCTCTCCGAGAGCATTCCCCTTACAGTGCAGCTCAAACCTGTAAGGAAATCTGGAAGTCACCTGATTCAGACAGTCCTCGTCAAAATGTTATTCCTTACCAAGTCTCCTTGCCATCTCCAATTCTGCAAACTCCACCTGGAATCGGTCACCTTAGGGCTTCCCTTCTCTGAAAAGATCACCACTGCCACCAGGCTCTGGCGAGTCGATCTGCCAGCCAAGAGCAAGAGCACCTCCAGCGCCCTCTCTACTGCTCTGTGGGGTTAAAGTTAGCGTAGGTCACTGCAGAAGGGTAGCCAGTCCCCTTCCTTAAGGCAACTGAGCACAGAATCCTGAGAGCAGAAAACGATGCATTTTTAGTCACCTCTCTGAAAAGCTTCAGACATAACCCTAGTGCTCATGCAGACCTTGATAAAAATATATATATATTGTGTTTTATTTCAGTTTGGGTAAGTCTTAGGATTTAAGACTTCAAAGTGCAGGACAAGGCACCGATTCCCAATTCACTTCTGTCTGACTAGAGAGCAGCACTTAGTGAGAGCAGCTTGGAGGAGGTGCAGGCAGAACTCAGCAGCAGAGAGCTGAAGATGACTCTGCTGCAGCACGGAATCTCCCACTGCTACTCAATAACGCTGAAAGCAAAGGAGTAAAACTGTGCTCGTATTCTAACCGACTGCAACAGCAGCCACCCAAACATGTGAAGTATTCATGGCTTGCGTGGCTACGCGGTAACAGCCGCACAAGATCCGTACAGTCAAGGGTGAAATACAGAGCCAGGAGGGAAACCCAGAGCACCCGCAGCTCCGGCCCAGGGGAAACTCATGGCCCCACCGATTACTCTTCCTGACCCTTCTTTTTTCAGGCATTGTCAAACTTCACGAGGGAGAATTTTTCACTTTCTGTCTGCTTTTGGTCAGCTGAGTTATCACCGTCACAAAGTTATTGACATCTACTGATGAAAAGTACTTTTAGAGACCATTTTCACCTCCAATAAACCCTCGACCAGAAATGTTTCACCAAGCTGTAAATTCAACCTGAAGCTTTAAGGTCTGGAAAATTCCAATCTGACAACATGAGGAAAGAAGGAAAAAAAAATAAATTTGAAGCCCAATCACTTGTATTAAGATCCAATTAATCAAGTTAAAAAATATACAGTTAAATTTGTCAAGAAGCAGTATTTATTCTTTGTGTTTCCAAAGCACCAAACTGTGTTCACACACAGATTAAGAAAATAAAGCAGAGGGGGAAAAAATAATAAAATCCACAGTTAAAAGATTAAAGATTAGGTGTTAGCAAGTGTGGAGCGTCAATGAAAACTGTATACCAGTCTGAGGCAGAGAATGACAACTCGCCCATGTGTATTATCTGTGGAAATCAATCACACTGTGTGGGTATTTTGCCATCACATGTCAAAGAAACCCATTTTCTGACCATCCCACTCCACCTTCCCAAAAGGCAATGGGCTATTTCAACTTCAACCAACCAACGGCCATTGTTTTCTCCGAGGTAGATCCACTTTCCTCCCATCTCCAGAACAACTGCCACCCAGTGCAGTGTCGGGTGGTGGCTACAGCCTGGCTTCCCCCCCACAGATGATGGGTTTGGGGCAGGCTTTTCTTCAACCAAGCATCAGCCCAGAGCCTGACAGCGACAAAACCACAGCCAACTCTTTAGTTTGTGGCCAGAGGACTGGAAACATTACGACTGAACCTCCTGAAGCAGAGTTGGCTTTGTTTGTTTTGAATGTATTTATAAAGAGGACAAGCAAGTCGAATGAGTAGGATGCTGCTGGGGAACCTAATCAGGCCACGTATGAACCAACACTCACCAACTCCTCACCGTGTCTTCCCTGAGCAGGTGCCCAGTGCCCCCAGCGGGACAGAAATGGGTGGTGCTTTGCAGCCCACCCTGGCTTGCCTACTACTTACAGAAGCATCACAACAAAGAACACCGCTGAGATATTTTTAAAAGTCAAGTCTTGGCAGAGCATCTCACAAGCTGCCTCTCAAACAGCTTTACAAAGTTCAGTACAGGCCAGAAAACGAGTTACAGAAAGGAACTTGCAGAAGGACTGCGGGGCTCGCCTGGAAAAGGCCACATTCAGGCAACAGTGGGGCAGGAAACTGGCAAGATTGAAAGGAAAAGAGAAGTGTTTATGGTAAGATTTGGAGCGGGGAGAGAGGGAAAGATGAGTTGATGAGTCAGAAGGCAGAGAAGGCTTTTCCTGATGGTAGAAGGTGCAGAGAAGGCGGCTCTTGCATCAGTGCTGAGATTGCGGAAAGGGTGAAAGAGATGCTAGATGAGCAGAGGGAGCAAGGAAGGGAGCAGTGCAAGACCACTTCAATCTGATTGTTACTTTTTAATCTCTTCTGCCTTTTTAGTTCTTTAGCAATGGGAAGTGAAGCTGAAAAACAAACAAACAAAATGTTATGAGAAAAAAAAAAAGAGCAGCAGCATGTAGTGCAAATAAGCAGTTCCAAGCAGAAAGCCAGCCTGCAGTCGAGGGGGGACAAAAGAGCGTCCCACAACTGCCTGAGATTCATCTGTGCCCTGCCCTCAGGCCTGAGCAGCAGGGGATTTTAGTCAGCAGTACCAGAAATACTCCAGAACTACAGGACACCCATGGCTGCACTCTCTTCCAAAACCAAAACACGCTTACAAGACCACCACAAGACTCCCAGAGACCTACCTAATGCTAAGCTGCCCGGCGACAGCAACGACCCCACAGCGCCTGCACTTTTGCCCAACACTTGCAGCTGTCTGCCCAGCGAGGGACTTTGGCTCAGAAATGGCTCTGTGCATCAGAAACAAGTCTGGAAATGAATCTACAGCTCAAGGGCAGCCTGCTGTAGCACCCTGTGTAATCTATTACACCTCAAGGCAGAACAAGAAACACTTCCAGCCCCCTTTTCTGTCACTCTGAAGGCTTCCCTCCTTCCCCGAGGATAAAAATCAAGGTGTGCAAGGAGCAGGATACACACAATGTACGCAAAATAAGTTTGAAAGCAGTTTTTATAGCTTTGCTCACTCAAATCCACCAATACCGGCTACGTACAAGAAAAGGATTATTTTTCTTTTTGTTCTGGCTTTGTTTGTGTTTCTTTTTTTTTTTTTTACAGTGAGACCAGCCAATCACTGGAATAATTTCTGCAGGGACACAGTAGAGTCCCCATCGCTGGAGGTTTTCAAGCCACAGTTGCAGAGGGTGCCAGATGATCTCACCTCAGCTCCCTTTCCCACTAACAGCTGGCCCAGGTGATCTGTCAGGGTCCCTTCCCACCCGGGCTGTTCCGTGATTCTCCGCGTGTCCAGACTGACTCAAGGCTAACGAAGGACTGAGTCAGTACCACTGCTGTTTCTCACAGCAGACGAATCTCAGGCTTTCTTTGTAATGGTCTAAGCACTGGAAACAAAGCCCCATTTATGTGAAACACATGAACTGACTCCCTGGTCAAGAAGGGGTCAGTCACAACAACGCGACCGCAGTCGCATTCAAGACCGCTTCTTAATTCACGCCCTTCAAATAAGATGTTTAACAGATTCTTACAAGCACTTGTCAAACGGGATAAAAAGCATTTCCCCCATCTTGTCAATCATACTGCAATACTATTTCTATCATCATTAGAAGAGAAATATGAACAGCAGAGACAGACTGAGATGAGGGAGACAGATGAAAGCAGTGAGGAGTCGTGTGGGTGACTGCTCAGGGAGATGAAAAGAAAAATAAGGTTTCCCAGTTAATCTACAACCCCAAATATAATTAATGCCCAACGCTATATTAAGGTTTCCTAGCTGACAGGATCACTGGAGGAGAGGAAACAAAAGTTAAAATTCCTAAGAGCACTGCAACTCTGCCAGACTACACATCCCATTTGCTACGATGAAATATTTTAACAGCCTAACATTAAAACTAACTACATGTTCAGGAAGCAAAACAGGACTGTTACACGTAGCGTCGACGAGTGTCTGAACAGCGACAGACTGGCCACTTCATCACCCAGCAGCCCCAGCTCCTCCAAGGCCGCTCTGACCAGCTAAGGGGATGTCCCGAGGCACAAAAGCACACACCTGGGTGGTGCCAAAGCATTCACCCGCAGCCTTTAAGGAAAGCAAAACTGTCAACTGGCGCAGCACTTCCCAGCACGGCAGCTGCCGAGCACCCACACTGCACCGAGACCAAGTGAGCTGCAAATCCCCTCCAACTGCAGCAGAGGATTGAGGCGCCCGGAGCCCCACGCTATTTTTAACGCTGTCACAGGGTCGGGCGAGGGCACGCGTGAATTAAAACCCCACTCCCCGCAGCTCAGCACGTTACAGCAGGCGGCTCTGGGACAAGCCAACTTCACCCCTGGGCCCACCAAACTAGCATTTTATCCACCCAACTTAAGAGCGCAGGAAACACGTGTTGTGCAGGGGCAACACTACCCTCAAACCCTTTTAACATTCTACAGACACCTTAAATTGCTTTACCAAGCGCACTGCAATTAAACTTATCAAGAAAAAAAACACCAAAATCACTGCTTTAGCAATCAGAAGGTCAGGTTTAGAAAGGGCACTTGATGAACATAACCTCTGGGTACTTTTGAAAGCAAAACTAATTTACAAAGAACTGAAAGCGCGAGATTAATCACGCAGTCAGTCCCACCCCCCTCACAGCAATACCAGAAAATACCACAGATTAACAGGTGAAAATAGTAACCGCACAACTCGTCGCAGGGGATGCCCTAATACCGTAAGCACTGCCAAAGGAGCCGTGTAGAACACCCGAGCCTAAGCACTCTGCAAGTCACCTAACGGAGCTCTAGCTCGGGGAGAGTGGGCAGTGCTACATGACAAGGGTCTCAAACCGATACCCGGTTCATTATAGTGCATTAGAACAACTTTTCCAATGACTTGGTTTCACAGAAAGGGAGCAAAACCTGCTAAAACTTCTGTTTAGCAACTTAATCATTGCCTGCCAAGATGTTAAGCTTTACGTGTAGAAGTTAGGATCAAGTTTTGATGTTAAAAATTCCAAGTGTGTGACATGTTGGCCAGTGTTAGCGTCTTTAGCCTCCTCCAGCTGTAGGTTATTGGTCTAATAGATTTTGTGGTGCCTTCAGCGTTACCGGGCACCTACACAGGAGTTTATAGGCAGGTTTACAGCCACGGGTGCCCTTCACAAAGGCTCCCAAGTTTTAAAGCAGTTTAAAAAGACTTATTACATTTTGAAGATGTTACAAGTTGCTTTAAAATTTCCATCTTTTTCAAACCCATTTCACCATCTCAAAAGAAGAAATGATCAAGAATGGAAGGTTCCTTATTGTTCAGCACTAGTGTGTCTGAAGTCATACTGAAACAAGCTCTTTGCTTCTTCCTTTCCTCTCTGAGAAGCAGATGTGTTGAACAGACACCTTGGGACCAAGTATTTTTCAGCTCTCAAACTTAATGTTGCCCAGTCAATAAAAACCTTCAAAGTAGAACTCTGAGGTCCATCAGAGGGAGTCTGTTTTATTTGTACATGCAAATGCTTCTCTACTTCCTGAACACCATCAGGACGCACGTTTCTAAATCGAGACCTAGATCTCACAGCTGTTACAAGGCCCAGGGTTGTCTGCCTGCAGTGTATAGAACTTGACAGTCCCTCAAGTCTGCATCTAGACCGTCGTAGCGGTTACTTTTACGGAGTTCACCAGAGAGAACTTGGAAGCAAGACCACAGATCTCTACAATAAAGCTACACAGTTTCTTTTGGATGCCAGCAGTACCTTAAATTGTGGAACTGTAGTAACAATCAAGTGTATTTGTTCCATCAACCTATTTTTGAGTAGGTTTAAAACATTCAAATGTGCTTTTAAGAGAGGACTCACTCGCTTGAAGTCATTCATATTTGTTGCTTGGACTGGAGTTCCGATAAATGTGAAGTACGTAATTCTTGTTGTCTCCTCGTCACCATGATTGGACTGCACAAACAACTGAGGAGAAAAACAGAAGAATTCAGGTAAACTGTCTGCTCCTGAATCAATACATAAACCACAGAATCATAGAATCATGCTGGTCAGAAGAGACCTTCCAGCTCATCAGCAATAGATGTGCTGATTAAAAACTTTATTAGAATGAATAAAGCAGGTAGGTTAGACCTAACAAAGCTGGCAGCAATCTAGATAAATGAAGTATAACTTGGCAGGACTGGCATGGAAACGTTCAGTAAGGATTTCCAGTTACGGGTGGCAGAAATGCAGGACAGTTGTCTACAACAATTGTGCCTCCTCCAGTTCATCAGGAGCCAAGTGGAAGATTTCCACCCGTGGGACTACATAGGCCAGCAGAACTTCATCACCTGCACCCAAAGGCCAGGTGGTGGACACCACAACTGGCCATCTCATCCAGGGGAAATCCTCACCACAGAATCCAGGTTTAGCTGGGAAACCAGGGGAGTGCTGCTGCAGTGCCCACATGCAAAGAGTGCAAACAAGCAGATCATCTACTTAATCACCTTATCGCCCATCTAGTGTTTGCACATCATCCCGTCTCAAGCTGACATGGGATTTTATTAAAGAACAAACATCGAACTTGCACTTGGCAGCACCGCTTTATGGGCTATAAAGCTCTGTGATGAATCTCCCTTTTGGTTTGGGTGAGAATAAACCCGGTCACAAAGGTATCTCCATAGAAAGAGCAGACACGAGAGGAAGTTGTGTAGGTTTGCCTCCCCTAACCTTACAGTAACTGCTAGTAAAACATTGCTAAACATCAGCGTAGACAACTGACCTAAAATGCAGCCCTTCAGAAATTTACCAGAATCCTTCCCACAGGAGAAAAGGGTGATGAAAAGACTGAGGTTGGACCAATGTTTTGCAGTTGCCTGTAACTCCTAAGCAGCTGGCGGTTCTGCGGCCAGCCCAGTACAACATAGCTTCCTTCGGTCGAGTGCAAGTCGTACCTTTGCAGACACATAACTCAGGCCAGACATTAAAAGCATTTCCACAAGTGAGAATTCAGGGGCCAGCTGGAGAACCAGTTCAACCCCATCCCGCAGGAAATGCGAGAGGCGCAGTACCAGGATGACGCCAAGCAACGAGCAACTGAGAAACCGGAGTGCTGGTCTCCTCAGCTCTTCAAATGAGGACAACACACCTTCCAAGAAGGTAAAAGCACAAGTTGTGTTCAACAGCACGCTAGCTCGTGAGGAGGTGACAGCAAACCTTGTCTCACACCAGGTCAAGAGAGACATCACACACACGTGGCCCGGTCTCCCCTTACATTCCTGAAATGCTCTTAGCACAAACATGCAGCGTGCAAGCGGCAGAGAGGGACCGAGAACACCCGCAGAGCATCAAACACACACAGTGCTTTAAGGACTCGTGAAGGTGTCGGCCCTCGGAACAGGTTTACTTACAGTTACACTGTTGACGTTCTGAAATTTTACGTAGCGAAGTTGGACGATACCGTCGTCTTTAATATCGTCCGGCGTCAGCTCCAGGGCTTGAGTTGGTTCACTTCTTTCCGCTTCTTCAAAATCCATGGATCGAGGAAGGTTGATAAAGATTTTGATGTACTTTGGCCCTTGCCCTGTGTTCAAAGATAGGAGTGGTATTCCATTGTTGACATGCATGTCCAAATGCTTACCACAGTCTCTAGACACCACTCAAGGCAGGAACGAGCTTCTGGAGACCTTCTTTCTAGCCTCTTACCTGCCAATCCCGCACCACCACCCTGGGTACTGAAGGGCATCTAAAGTTGCAATAATTGTCTTACAGAGATGGAATTCGACAAAAAACCCCACCAATAAAAAGTCTAAAAATAAAAAGTTTTGCTGTGTCATGTAACACCTGACCATTACTCAGCTTTATAAGGTATACTGTGTTATCATAAAAACTAAGCTACACCTCTCAGCAGCTTTCGCATTAACTGCCAAATTAACTGTTTCTCTCCAAAGTGTAGTAAATACTTCTATCTGTGTCACACCAAATACCCACGCACAAGGTCACCGAAAAACAGATAATTCATTTACAACAAGCTTCCTGAAGCTGCTGCGGGATTCTCAGAAGGGAAAAGGTTGCAGGGACAGCAGCATCATTTTTAGAAAACACAGCTAAATGTGGTTTCAAGGATACGATTAAACAGAAGCTGCACTCACCATTATCTGGCCCCTGAAGTTTCATAGAGTAAAGCTTGACAGGTTGACTAAAAGCTACAGTTATAAGCAGCTATGGAGGGAAGAAAAAAAAAAAAAAAGAGATGCTGTTAAACATCACTTTCTTCTTAAAAACAAACCTAACAATCATTAACTAGAAGTCTGAGCTCTAAAATAAAATACTGTCCATGTATTTCACACAAGCACTAGCCTGTCATTTTAAAATATCAGCAAATGCTGCTCTGCTTGGAATTTTTTCCATAAATAAGGGGATATGAAACTGGAAATGAGACAACAACCTTTGTATACAAACTTCACTTACATCCTACTACCGTCTCCCACTCTTACTTACACCATCATAGCAATACAAAGTCAACAAGTTCTTAGAAAGCTGCTTGCAGACCAGACCATCACTGAAAATATCTCACTTGAAAAGATCTGCTGTACCTGCTCGTCACAGTCTGATTCCAAGTAGGTAGAGTCTTTACGTAAACAGTTATCAAATCCGTGCTCGTCACTCTCATTAAGACATTCGCAGCCGGCTTTATTGATAAATGGCATTAAATCCATCTGAAAGTAAAAGCAGGAGTGTTGCTGAGCACACCATGAACTCGTCGGGGATTAGGAAGCATTGGAACGAATGAAATTCCTCATTTGATGGATTAGAATAACAAGACACACCGAAAAGCTCAGGGGTTTATACCAAAAGACACTGCAAACAAAAAGTCACTCAGGTGTAGCCTGTTCCGAACTGAAAGGTGATTTTCCCCCTCCCTTCAAACTCCTGCGCCCCTGCAACCCATTCTTGTCATTCTGAGACTAAGAAACCGGGCAGCATCTCCAGGTATGCTTTTGACAAACAAGACTGCAGCAGCGTAAGTCACGACACGGACAAACTGACATCAGACTGGAGCTATGCACAGCTTCATAGGAAAATACCTAGTAGGTCTCAGAGAATAACATCCCACTCTTGGGGAAAAAGCAGACCCTAGCTTGAAGAGTACTGCAGAAACAACTCGGGCTGTGGCGTCAGGGTACAAACAGAATCCACAAGCAGGCTGCTGAGACAAGGCCACCGTTTCCTGCGTGCCACTGCTCTTGGCTCTCACAGCTATGCTATTCTGAGCAAAAAATACTTATTCCCTTCCTAGCACCTAAATGAAAGCTTAGCTCCCAACTCCTGCACTCAGCAGATGCACAGTAAGAAGAAAGAAGGAATGTACAGCTGGGCAAGAGAAGGGGAATGCTTTCCTGGAGCCAACGGCGTCCAGTTTGGGTCGAAAATAAACAGCATTTCAGCCTATTGCTGCAGGGTCAAATGGAATTGCTGCTTGGCTCAAACAGCCTGAGTGCAGACAGAACTTAACCCCTAGGGCAAGACACCACCTCCTACAAGAGGAACTTCTAATAGCAGGTGGTGCATTCATCTCAAACCCCCTCTAAGCAGACCTGAACTGGCTGAGTGATTTATCAGTGCGTTTTGGGCTCTAAAGCTGCTAAAAGGCAGAGGTTCAGCTGGTCATTTCTGTAGTTTCACAGAGGATTTCACAAGAACTCTAAACAGAAGCAGTCACAGATAAGGTGAATTGGAAAACACGTCGTGGAACAGTTAGTGAGCAGCTGAACTGCCACCAATGCAAGTGGCCTGTGGCCTTGCGGTTCACTTAAATGAGAAACATTCATGTAGATATGCACCCTGCTCCCCTTGGTCTGACAGGATCGGGTTAGCTATGAATTCAAAACACCCTCCAAAAAGCCTGGATTTGCATTTAATGACATAAGCCAGGGTTCTGTAGGTATTTGTCATAGATTTGAAACTGCAAGTAACATGCACGTGACAGCACCCAGCTGAACAGTGACACAGGAGTCAGGCAAAATGTGACACAGCAGAGCACTCTGCATTTATCCTTTTGGTAGAACAAACAGTCTCATTTAAGCAGTAATATTACACCAAGGATTGCTTGGAGAACACCACCCGAGATGACAGATCCAGGGAAGTGTTTTGTCACATTAGAGTTCCGTGTGGCCGTGTCTGTTAGTACAGCCGTCAGACAGGCTTTGATTTGCAACACACACCTGTCCCGAGGTAACACAAACACTCAGAGCACGGTGACAATTTCCTGAAAGCACCCCTATTTCTAAGGGACGGAAACGTTAAGCAAAGATTCAGCAATCACTCCAAAGTTTTGGTTTACCTAGAGGACACGGGCAAATCAAGCAGCGATGAAAAGATAATCTGTTGGTGAATACCCATTGTTGAATTCTTTGTAAGCAAGTGTTAGTTACATTTTAGATCTCAGAGATTGATGCAAGGTTTAAAAACCACTCAGCCTAAGAACATAATTAGAAATGTGCACTCTTGTTTTTTGCAAATTACTGCACAGTTACAAGTTATTCACTTAGTTTGCATTATCTGCGCCTGCCTGATCGGCAGTTACTGGAGGGACACTGCTGTAACATTTTTTACTTCATATATTTTTATATCCTTGTCATCCTTTTACAGGATGGAAAAAAAATCTAAAGAGCACACTTTGTAATAACACTTTGGCAAACATTGGCAATTAAGCAAAAGAAAATGTATTGTGAGATATCATTTATCTCACAACAGCCTGCCAAAGCATCCTATTTTCAGGGCAAGCTGCTATGGAGCAGATAGAGCTCAACTGTTGGGAAGGTTAATTCCTTTGGCCTCAGAATCTCTCTCTTTTTTCTTTTTTTAAGAGATGAAATAAAGAGGATTAAAGAAAGGGTAGGGAGCAAGAAGAAAAAAGGAAAGGCCAAATGATCCTACCACTATATAATCAAGAGAGGAATGCTTAAGGAACAACCAGAGCAGCTTTTCACTGTTTTTGACAGCCATGTCTAACATCATCTTCTCCCACGGGCGTTCTTACACTTTAAAAACCAAACATTTTGGGGAGACAGATTGGGGTGTCAGAGAAGAAAGCAGCAGAATAAGCAGCTGCTGAAAAAAGTTGATTATAAGGCAGGAATCTCATGCCTTTAGTGAATGCAGGAATCTCATGCTTTTAGGGAGTTGGGGCTATGGGCGGAGACTTTTCTGAATACGTCTTACAACTCTAGAACCACACCTGTTAAACATATCCATCTGTTAAATTGTCTGGGAAGGGAAACCCAGGCAAGCCCTCGCCTCAAAGCCCTCACAGCTTTGCCTAAAGTAACGTTATGTAACTTAAAGTGTGTTTAGAAGGCAACGGATTATTTTTTTTTCCCCTTTTACAACATTCAAGTTAGACAAACATTTCACAAAGCGACGTTAAGAGCAGAGCTGCATACATATCCTCTGGGGATATCCGTATCTTCACTGTTCCCAGGATCATTCTCCAGGTGCTGTTTAATTTTTTCTTCTAAACCTACAGCATCTGCTCCTTGATATTGGTCGATCCGCACTTTGTTTCGGAAGAAGAGAAATGTTGGTGTTGCTGATATATTATTGGTAGCAGCTGTTCCCTGGAACGCAGAAATTCATCACAAATGTTACCTAACAAGGCTCTCACCAACGCAGGACAGAAACATTCCCTTGCCTCACCTAGGTAAGGATGCACACACTAGATGCTAATCCAGCCACACCACCTCAACCATCACAAACAGCAGTTATTTTGTAAACAGCTTTAACTCCAACACCAATGTGAAGTTATTGAAATGTTCTTCAGGCCCTCCCAACCCTTTACACACTTGGGCATTCTTTGCCTGGGCTGCCCATGGTCAGTAGATTTGTCAGTACACCATAAAAGTCGCATTACTCGTTTGCTCCAGAAAGTGGAGGACAGCTGAGTTCAACACTTCTGCTTTGCAAGCTTCCTTCTCACCCTCATTCCTTCCTCTCCCAAGCCACGGGGGCTCACACACACCCAGGAACTGCAGCCTGCTGCTGCTGAGCACGCATTCCAGTTGATATCTCCCTGCATTCATACCTGTTGTGCACCTGGAGTAGTTTCCCCCACATTTTCAGTAATTTCCTGTAATTTGCAAACACCTTTCCCACTGTGACATTCATCTCTTCAGGAGCTTTTGGAGTGATTCAAGACACTTTCTTTCAACACATCATTGTTAATTTCTGTTAACGACTCAAGTTAATCAATAGCTCACCTGGAACACTGTTGCCTGTTAAAAACAATTGAGCAGTTCTCGAGGGGAGCCTAGTCCCACTAATTGTATCGCTTCACTGCATTTTTCATTTTGCTCAATAATTACACACCAATATTTGTCTGGAAAGACTTACTCCCAGTCTGTACCAGCACCCTCCTCCACTGAGTGGTATTACCCAACCCGTAGGAGCAGCACAACCGTTGGGCTGCTCAAGCGAAGGACAGTGCAGCGGTAACAGCAAGAACACCAATTCACAGCTGTCCCTTCGCATCTTCGTGAGCATCCTGCCTTTGGAGGATGTCCCGACAGGGCTCTTGATGATTCACCAGCCACATAACAGCCACGGGTCACTTCCCACTGTACTGTCCAAAGAGGTTTTCCTCAAGATTCCCGTTTGCTATGTTATCTGCTCTTTTTATTACGGCTGAAAATGCATTTTGTTGAGTACCAACCTGGCATTGATGCACGTCTACTTCCAAAAAGGTTGCCTGGGGATATTTGTTGCTCAGAGCATTGAAAGCCGGGGCTATCCTTAGACAAGGGCCACATCTGTGAAAACAACACACAGTTTAACTCAGGCCGGGTTGGAAAAACACCTGCCCTGGGTAGAATCAGCACATTCGTGTTCCTCCCCATATCCTTGGTGCGCGTAAAAATAACCTTCCTACCTGGCTGACAGATGGCGAGCAATCCTCGTGATACAATTAGGAATGACATTTAGAAACACATCATGAAGTGTTAATTCCAACTCCCTCACACAGCTTCACCTATTAGTTAATACTAACTTCATATTTTCCAGCTAATGGGTTTAGCTCCAGCATCTTCTATCCCGAGCCAAAGTCCTGATAACTAAAGGGGCACAAGGGAGGGCAAAGAGGGGCAAACACTTAACAGAAAACTAGAGCTAGCACTCCTCCCCTGAAAAAAGTGTCTACAGTAACATCTACTTAGACTAGAAATATTTAACAGTAATCACGTAGCTAACCCTTCAGCAGGAGCCACACAATTCTTACTACAATAAATCTCACACTGCAACTGTAACCAGGCACTCATTTGACCCCGGAAGAACAGACCTGACTTCTGCTGCCTTAACTGTATCACCTCGGCTGAAAACAGCTACCTGCTACATCTGTCTCAGCTAGCAAACACAAAGGAATATTCTCACAACTCTGCCGGCTACAGACAAAGCAATTAGAAAGCAAAACAGGAATAACAACCAAACAAAACCCAGAAACAGCAGAAACTCCCTCCGCCAGGATATCAAGGCGGGTTGTATCTGATCTGGGGAGCTCCATCAGCGTGAACCTGCCAACGCAAGCGGGAGCAGACCAGCAAGGCCGAGACACGCTGCACCCCGGCTGACCTCCGGACAGAGAGGGTGCGGAGCCAGAGCAGCCCAGCCGGGAGAACACCCGGGTGCTACAGCCTGAGCCCTTAAGCCGACAGGAACACCGCGCATCAGGCTCTCTGTAACCGAACGGCTTTCCTGGGCACGGGTGTGTGCAGCCTTACCCAGCTCACCCATACATCTACAGCGAGGCTGACTTGCCTCAAAATCCATCCCGGACGCAGCGAGGGGACGTGGGCTGTGGGTATAGCAATGCTGTTTCCCACGCCCCCCCCCCGAGCCATGGCCAGCGAGCCTCGCCGCCTCTTCCACGTACAACACCTTTCCTCCACATCAGACCTAAGGCCTTCGGAGCTTCGAGCGGCCACGGGAAGTGGCTCAGCTCTACTTACTGGATGCAGAAAAAGAGCACGTGCACTAAAAACTTGGCTTTTCGCAATAAGAAGGTGGACTTGAAAACCCCAGATCCCCGATACTATCGCTAGTCTCCATAATTCCACAGATTATGCCTAGCTGAACTGCTGAGATTTCCTTCGGTCACCAATTCATCCCCATTACACCCCAGTTAGACTGCAGATCTCTGTAGGGGAGGAGAAGGAGGGCACCTGCTTGTCCGAGCGGCAAGGCCGCCCAGGAGACGCTTCCCCGGGGGGTCAAGGCCCAGCGCCCGCTCGCCGCCGCCTCAGCGGGGACCAGGCCCCGCTGTACGGGGGACACCTCAGGGCAGGGACGGTGCGGGGAGAGGCCCGTAGCGAAGTCCTCCGCCCCGGGGCTCTCCCCGCACCACCCCTACCCACTGCGAAAGAAACCGTGATCGCCACAACTCACCCCCGCATGGTGAACTTCACCACGGCCAGGCGGGAACCGGCAGCGCTAAGCTCAGGCTGGAACTCGGTATCGTTCGCGATCACCTTAACGCCCACCATCCTCCCCTGGGCGGCGGTATCGGTACCGGTACCGGCCTGTTATCTGCAGCGTCACGGCGGGAAGGAG
>JANHFX010016155.1:0-16022 GCA_027560015.1 Chloroceryle amazona
GGGAGGAGTGTGGTTGGTGGGTTTTTTTTTGTGTTTTTTTTTTTTTTTGTTTTGTTGTTGTTGTTTTTTTTGGTGTTGGGGTGGTGTGGTTTTTGTGGGGGGGGGGGGGGGGGGGGGGGGTGGTGTGTCAAAAAGACTTTGCAACTACAATCTTCTTGAGTTTAGGAACTGCTTAACTTTGTAGTTCCAGCATCTTGAGAGCTAAATATCTGTGAAGCAAAGGAATCACGGGCCACATGGGAGTGTGCAAGAGAGTAACCGGAGAGAGAGGAGGTGCAGTTCTTGTGGATAAACACAAGTTGGTGTTGGGGGCTGCAGAGCGATCCACCAGCTCTGCTAGGCTAAGGCATTCTGGCGGCAGGGGCTGCCCTTGCTGGGGGGTTCTCTGCCCACTCAGCCCTTTCTGCTACTTGCCTGCTCCAGGCTTTCCTTCTGGCTTGCCTGTAGCTGCTGTATTTTAGGGACTATTTGTCTTCTCAGATGTAGAAGCTGGGCTTCTCTTTTGTTTATAAAAAAAACCAAACAAACCAACAACTTTTTCATTGGATCACAAGATTCTGTCACGTTTTAGGGTCAGGGCAGCCCCTAAGACCTAACAGACGCTCTCTGTTAACCCCCCTCCCTTCCCAAAGGGGAAGAGAAAAGGAATAAAGGAGAGACACTTAGTGATTAGAAAAGGAAACTAGAACAGCTTTAATGATTAATAATAATGAAACAGAATATGTACAAATATGTACAAGCCAAGCACTCCTCATTATGTGCTTGAGACTTACCCTTCTTTTTAAGTTTCTCTTCTTCCCTGATACCAACTTGTGACCACTTTTATTGACATATTTCAGGTTGAGTCCAGATGATAATTAGCAGCATTGGTATATGATGCCTTAAAAAACCCTGTTTCCTGAGTAGGAAGATAACCCTGGGACTTATTTGTAGCGCACAAAGTCTGTCCAGTATCTAATGTACAAGGTCAGGTTGGCCAGGGCTCTGAGCAGCCTGCTCGAGTTGCAGATGTCCCTGCTCCCTGCAGGGGGGTTGGATGAAATGACCTTGAAAGGTCCCTTCCAACCCAAACCGTGCCATGATCCTAGTGTTGGAAGGTCTTGATGGATATTTCTCATTTCAAGATTACTGGCAGTTGAACTGCAGCCTGGAATGTTAGTGGTGGCCCAAGTCGTACACCTCCATTTACATGCTATCCTCGTATTTTTTTAACCTGTGCATTTCTTTTGAGTATGCATTCATTCTATTCAAAACATCTTAACCCCAGCATTTAATCTTCCTTGTGTAGAAGTGGAGCAGCTGGCTACATTCTATTGCCCAAGTGGCTTCTGTGTCTATGGCTTCAATTTCATTTCCCTTTTCCAAAGGCTTCATGTGGGTATCTTCCCCACCTCCCCAGTCAGCTTCTAGTACTATGTAGGGAAATATTTGTGGGGGCTTGCTCTACACTGCTGTGCCATTAAACCTCTCCTTTGAGGACTGGCTTTATTGAGTCATTTCAGGGGAAGAAGGTGACACGAGAGCTCTGATGTCAAGTACAAAATAAACCTGCAGCTATATCATTTGATACCATTCCCCTTAAATGCCAAATTGTGAATTTCCTTGGAGGCAGAATGAGTTTTTGGGCACCTCTCCAGGAGTCAAAGACTCCCAATTTTAGAGGTTACTGGACTGAAAAAAAGCTAAGAAAATGAGGTTAATGTAGAAATAATGGAAATGTTTAAAAAAGACAAAAGTTGAAAGCCCTTCCGCCTTGCTTCTGAGCAGTTGACACCTTTGAATCTAATGGCCTACAAGGTGGTTGTGCTTCTTTCTGTGGGATCTTTTAACTGTGGAAGACACAGTCTTCAGGAATTTAAAAGTTTGTGTTCTTATGTTGTGAGAGCTGGTTTGAGGCAGGCTTGGTTGTCCTGTAGCTGTGGGTAGGGCTGCTGCCCAGGCTCTCCAGGGTACGGTGGTCTCCTGCTCATCTCTCGCTTCTGTCAGATGTAACTTTTCTGACCCGAAAGGCAGCTCCAGTGTGTGTGGATGCTGTGCAGCTCTGCTGTGGGAACTGCCACTGACATCAGTGAAGAGGTCCTCTGAGGAGTATGGGTGTAGAGAAGAAAGTAGTAATTAAGGACCAAGTCTTCATGTCCTGATACTCCCTCTATACACTGTCATGAAGACTTACAGAGAATGGGAAAATGGCTTTTTGGTGAGAGGTGCTGAAATCTCCAATTTCCTCTGAATTTTTAACCTCAGCAGTATTGTAGTGCTGTGGAAGCACCTTGCCCCCACCACACGTACAAAAATTCAATCCTGGGCACTCTGAGTTGGAGTTCAGGAAATCTTTCTGAAAGAGCAGGACTGACTGTATCGAGTACACAGGGCACCCGCGTCCCCTGCGAGTATTCCTGGTGTCATTTCCAGTAGATGGATTACTTTATGTGTTTTGTGAACTTGCTCTATGACTTTGGTTATATTCCCGGCTTCTGGAGCAGTGCCTATGTGCTGGGGAGGCTCCTCTCAGTACCGGGCTGCAGTGAAGTGTATATGCAGTTCAAGCTTATTTCTTGGTGTAAAGCTGAATTTAACCAGATGGGGTTTTCAGATCACTGTCAGCTTAAGTACATAAAATTTCCCTGTTTTTTCTGTGCCAGATTGTACAGTTCTGTATATGAATCCTGTTTGTTTTGAATAGCTGCTGCTTTATCATCTCTCTAATGCTAATTTAAATCATCTATCTAATGATTTCTTTACAAGTAGAAGCAGATACAACACAAATGCAAAATACCTCTGCATGCCGTAGCTCTCTGCTGTGCTTTCCTTCCATTTTTCTGAACGCTTCCCGTAGGTGAAGCTGCCACCCTCCTGCTCCACCTCAGATCTGCTGACTCTTCCCCAAATGGTTTATTTTGTTTGACATTCTTTTCTTTTGAGGATGGGCAGCCACTTTGTATGTGTCAGGCTTATGCTGGGATTCTAAATACTTTAATGCCCTCTCATTATCTGCAAGGGTGGCTGGCTAATTAGTTAGCTTAGTAAATAACGGCTTGATAGGAAAGGGTGACGTTATGCGCACCACAGTTTTAATGCTTTAATCCTGTGCATCCGTTTGCCGGCGAGTTTCTTGCTCTAGCTAAATGGAGGTGGTGTGAATAAGGTTGCTGGCTGGCCTTGACCCCAAGCAGCGGCATCAACCCTGTGGTCAGCGAGGGCCTGCTCGTTTCAAGCAGTTTTGTCTTCTCTGGAGGCCAGGGCAGTTGCTGAGATGCACGTGCGGGAGGCAGTTCGGTGCTGGTAGGGCTGGAGGTGCTCCGGGGCCAGTCCCTCGACGGTCAGGCAGCCAGCTTTGGATGCTATTTCCTGGTTTTAGTGCCTTTTGCTTCCTGTCAGAGGTCACTTCATATCTAGTTTTTTTGTTGCGCTATTGCAGGCCAAGGCTGCTGAATCCCTTCTGACAGGAATTACTTAAAAATCTGTCACAAACTGAAGCTATAGATATTTCTAATAATGAATAAAGGCTACATTGATTCTGGCTTTGAATGTCTTATGACTGTATTGGTAGGATTGTTTTATTATCTGAGCTGTCTTGCCAGGAGTTAGGTGGCTTTATTCCCAGATTTATAATGCATTCTCTTCCTCTTGGAAAGGGCATATGCTGTCTTGGCTCACTCTTTTTTAATTTGAGTTTTGCAGGGGTCTGTGTTGTTCCAATTTTAGTTGCTCTATTTCGAAAGCCTTTCACATGCATGCAAAGTATGATAAAAACTAAAATATTTCAAGGCCTTTACAATTACTGCGGGTGTAAACTTCAGCCTGCTTTTCATATTTCTGGATGTATCTATTAGTTCATGCAATTTGCGAAGAAAAAACTTGTGATATTCTTTAGATAAGGTTACTAATTAACATCAGAAAGAGAAATCAAGCCTGTAAAGGGAGCTCCACAGCAGCAGATTACTCACCAGCCTCAGCAGCTGTCTCATGGCTCCTGCAGAAGCATTTTGTACCTCTGATTTGGTATTCTGAGACGCTCCCCCATCCATCCTCCGATTCCCATCTACCCAGCCATACTGAAAGTGAGATGAATTGACCTGTAGCCAAGCTTAACTAGTCGTCATTCAACAAAATGGCTTGCGAGGAAACAGCTGTAAGTATTGACAAAATATTGTGCTGCCCTCCTTGAGCTCCTCAGTTGTCATTCAGGAGCAGCTTGGATAAAGCCGCACCTGGTTGCACAGCAATTGGAGGTGATCCAGTGGCATTTTCTCCTGCATGAAGAAACACCATAGGTTTAAAATAGAGCTTTTACTAGCAGGTCTGATCCACCAGCATCCTGGCTTGGATCAGCACTAGCATGGCCAGCAGGACTCTGGCAGGGGTCACCCCCCTGCACTCACTGGAGAGGCTGTACCTTCAATCCTGGATTCAGTTTTGGGCCCCTCACTCCCAGAAGGACATTGAGGAGCTGGAGCATGTCCAGAGGAAGACAGTGGAGCTGGGGAAGGGTCTAGAGCATGTGTGGTGAGGAGCAGCTGAGAGACCTGGGGTTGTTCAGCCT
The DNA here is from genome assembly GCA_027560015.1 of Chloroceryle amazona. NCBI lineage: Eukaryota > Metazoa > Chordata > Aves > Coraciiformes > Cerylidae > Chloroceryle > Chloroceryle amazona. The sequence goes on from JANHFX010016155.1 coordinate 4,544, forward strand.
GGAGAAAAGGAGGCTCAGGGGAGACTTTCTGGCTCTGGACAGCTCCCTGACAGGGGGTTGGAGCCAGGTGGGGTTGGTCTCTTCTCCCAAGGAACAAGTGACAGGACAAGGGGAAATGGCCTCAAGTTGCACCAGGGGAGGTTTAGGTTGGACCCGAGGAACAATTTCTTTGCTGCAAGGGTTGTTGAGGGCTGGCCTAGTCTGCCTAGGGCAGTGTTGGAGTGCCTGTCCCGGGAGAGGTTGCAAAGCAGTGGAGATGTGGTGTTAAGGGTTTAGTGGCCCCCTGGCAGTGCTGGGGGGATGGTTGGACTCTGTGCAATCTTCAAGGTCTTTCCCAACCAAAGCAATTCTGTGGTCTCTGGAGTCTGTGTGGACCCCACTGTAGGACTGCAGAGGCTGTTTGTTGCAGCATGCTGCCGCCTCACTGCTTTTTTTGTCACGTATTTTCTTCTGCTCCCTGCTGGGTTGGGTGGGAGCTGGAACTTGGGGTTGTGGCCCAGGACAGCCCTGCAAGAGACACGTGCCCAGTCAGCCCTTGTGCTGCTGAGGTACAATCAGCCACAGCCCAGCGGCCCAGCTGCTGCAGAAACAGAAAACCCTTACATTTTGCAGGAGGTTTTGGGTGTATTTGCTTAGTTAATGCTGGTCTGAGTCTGGCTCATAGAGTCCTAACTTAGCTCCAGCACCATTATTTAATGGAAATTAGGAAAACTCAGGTCAATGAAAGCTCACTTTTAGCGCATGATACATTACTGCTAATATCAGTTTTCTTTGGAGCTCATGAAGAAAAGATGTAGGTTGTTGCAGGATGGCTTTCTTTTCACCATGGTGCTTTCCTTATCTGTATCACTAGATATTTTTGCCACAGTGGTGGCCGTGTGTTGGAGAGGTGTGGAAAAACTTTGCTGTTAGCTTTTTCAGATATAAGAATAAGCCTTAAGAGGACACTGGTCACACTGTTACCTGGCAGTGGTACAGAAGTAATACAAAATATTTGAGAATCTGTTGTTTTCCAGACCAAACTTGCGTCTCTTCAGCCCTTCAACTCCTCCCTCACACCACAGGCAAAAATAAAACAAAATTACTTTGTGCTGTTGCGTTGCCCTGGAGTGGGGATTCAGAATGGATTTTAGCCTCCAGCAGCCCAGATTATTTTAGTCAGCTGCCATGGAAGTTACAAGATGTTCTGCAATTTGGAAAAAGACTAACTTGAGTGGTCTCCCGATTTTCCTCCTTCATTAGGGAACAGCCTCTGCAAGAGTCTGGTTGCAAATTATAGCTCTCATAGGAGGAAGTCAGACTGTTGGAGGTTTGGTTTTTTGTTTGGTTAGTTTTGGTGGTGGTGGTGGTTGTTTGGTTGATTTGTTTTGTGGTGGGTTTTGTTGTTGTTTGTTTTGTTTGGGTTTGCTGGTTGGTTTTTTTATGTTTGTTTGTTTGTTTTTTCTAATGAAGAGAAGGGAAATAAGTTACGAATTTGAAATATCTCTCTTTAAAGCAGTGGAATGCCTTTGAGAACATGCTGGTAAAATTGGCGGTTTCTGACTATAACTGCATTACATAAAAAAAATAAAAATAACCAAACTACTTGTCAAAACAGAAATCGGACTGTGTAATGGCCTTGGTAGAAGATGTTTTCATGATCACACAGAAGTCCTCTTTTCTGCTCAGAATGGGTCTGGGATTTTTTTTTCACCCCTGGCTCATATCACTGAAACCTTTTTGTGTTCTTTATCATATTTTTTCACCCTGTGTCTGTGAGCAATCTGTGTCACCTAAGTGGACTTGTCATTTAGTCCTCAGCCTGCCAGGAGTTTGAAACCTTTCTCTTGCACAAGCAAATGTAAGAAGTGGTATGTACTAAATACTAAAAAACAAACCAACTGGATAAAAGGTTCCATTTTTGTATAGTTTACCCATTTTAATCGGCAAGTGAGCAATACTTGGACTAGATGGAGGTTTTGACACCAGGAAATACCTGAAGTGCAAGACCTGCAGCTGGTAATAGGGGAAAAATAATCTCAGGCAAAGGCAGTTATGAAGTAGTAGGCACACAATTTTAACAGACACAGGTTAGGGAAGGATGATGTGGTCAGAGCCTCTGTAGGTTTATACAGATAAAAGTAACAAGTAATTGGTTACCATAATAGCAGAGAAAGCTGGTACTAAGATAGTATCTATATCCTTGAAACCATTTCTGTGCAGAGAATCTCATCTGCAGGGGCCTAAAATTAATTTTTAGAAGTTTTTCTGCCTTTCACAGGTAAACTTCCCAATTAGTGGGACACTTTTTGAGATTTGCTTTTGATTTTTAAAATTTGCTTTCAGTAAGCGCCCTAGGATCATTGGTTGCATCTATTTCATGTTATTTCAGGTGGATTTACAGTGTCACATCCCTATTACATTATTCTTTTATTCATTGCGTGTGGGTGCATAATTAGTGTTTTAGGGGAGCAGGGTGGCTCTGTTATTTCTGTAACCTCATCTTTTTGGAGTGGCTTCCTTGTAATTTCATCGTTCCCAGTGGGTGTTTGATGGCCACTGAGTACAGACTGTATTTTGTTCTTGCCTGTCCCAGCACAGGTTGAAGTCGGAGGAGTTGCAGTGAACAGAAGGTGCTGCAGTGCAGCAAGGTTTGCACAAACAATTGAACCTTGTTTTTTAAAGCTGATGATCACTTAATAATTCCCCTGATTAAGATTACTGCTTTTGAATAAATGGACAGTGAAAGTAGCTGTCAGAAATTTCCTGTCTTGATGATGCAGCTTTACTGTGCTGTATTCAGATGATGGAGTGCCCACTAAGAAGAAGGAAGCAGTCTGAGTCGAGTAGCATCAGCTCATTTGAATGTAGTATAAAACTTTTTCATGTGCCTCTGGCCGCTCTCATTGGCGTGCTTTGTCAAGTTAATTGTTGTCCACAGACAGTTGTAGATGTGCCTGGGTAATAGCCCTGACATTTATCCGCCTGGTGCACCGGAGTCGTTCTCGCTGTGTGGGTGCTTTGGCGCGTCGGCCGTGTTTTACGGCGTGCTGGCGGGCAGGGGCCTGATGCCGGCGGGGGCTGCGCGCTTTCACCTCCCGCCTCTCCCTGCAGCGGCTCCGCTCTCGTGCAGGTGCTCTTCGCCCAAGAACCTCACCTGCGTATCCGGTGGGGGCTGCTGGGCGCCTGCTGGCAGGGCTACATCTCTGCGGTACGGGAGCAAGAGCTTTGAATTCATGCCATAAACACTTTGGAGATTTGGAACAAAGCGATGGTTCTCTCCAGGTTTCAGATTTGCCAACAAATACCCATGTGGCTGACAAATCCAAAACTTGGAGTGGAAGAGATGTTGCGATTTGTTCAGCAGTTCCCAGCACTGAAGGTGTCTTGAAGTTCCCCATGTGGTCTGTAAACATCTGAAATGCCTTAGTCCTGATTTCACAGTTACATTCTGTGACATGGTGGACTATGTGGGTGTTGAATTATGTTAACTATGGGCAGCAGATGTCCCTCATCCAAAGGACTGACATATTTTAGCTGGCCTAGGGGCTTGCTCTCCACTTACAAGCAAAACCTCCTGACACGTGGGACACTGAGTGTGCTACTCTGTCATTCAGTAAAGGATGGACAGACATCTCTTAGATAGACTGTGGTAACATCAACAATACCTGTTGTTCTTGTTTGCTCAGGAGTGCAGTGTCATTTTAGAGATGGAGTACCTGCCAAAGCTTACCGTGTTTTTTCCTGTTGTTCAACCTTATTGAATGTCTACTATAGCCCTTTTTGAAGTTTCTGGCGTCTTAAGACTGGATGCTAATTGCAGGCAAAAGGCATCTGTCATGTAGTCAAAGCTCTCTTATTTCCAAGTTCCACAGCTGCTGCGGTGCTAACAGACGTCCCAGAGCTAAACCAGTCGTCCATAGAGAAGAATATAAACTAGCGATGGCTTTCTCTGCCTGCCTGCCCTGTGGCTGTTAAATTCTTGAAGGCCTGGACCATAAAGATACACACTTGATACCTACAGAGCTTCCAGCTGTCATTAGGAGTTACCAGCCTTGGCTGCCTACGGCCCCGGGTGTGCCTCGTAGTGCTCTGCCGCTCCCCCGGGTGCTGAGCTCAGCATCTGTCCTACCTGGAAGCAGCAACACGGCAATTTCCATCTTCAGGACTGCTTGGAAAGGTGGAGGAGGAATTCCTTAACCTTTTAAATTATTCAGCCACAGTTTCAAGTGTGGAGCTAATGCAAAGTCTCTGCAGAGCCTGGTAGAACAGATGTTGCCGTTCGTTTGGGGATGGCGTGCTTCAGGGCGAGACGCGATCAATAAGTAGTTCCACGTCTTTACTGAAGCATGTTGTCTTATCCTGAGGACAACATAGATGATGCTTTAATATCTCTTGCTCTTTAAATGGGAGGTACATGGTTAGGCCTGGGGGCTCGCAGAGCGGCCCGCTGTGTGCCTTGCCTGACTTCTTCGTAATGCGTTCCTGGCTCGTGTCCTTTGCTAGGTGTGCTCTGAGGACGTTCACCGAGTCGGGTGTTCTGGGGTGATGGGGGAGCTCAAATTTGCCTTAAAGTCGAGGCTGTGAACCCAGCTTCTGAAAGGGTCTGCAGCACAGGGCAGTGCTTGTGTGTCTGCTCCTCGTTCGCTGCTGCATGGTGCCTGCAGAGATGGAAACGCACTCACGATCTGTCCCTTCCCCTGTTCTCACTGCTAACAGCTTCTGTCATTATTAGATTTACTAAGAGCTCTGTTAATTCTACAGTTTTGTTGCTGGTGTGTGTTTTTAGTGTTTGGTTTTGGTTTTTTTTTGTGTTTTTTTTTTGTGTGGTTTTTTGTTTGTTTGTTTGTTTTGTTGTTTTGTTTTTTTTTCCTTAAAGATTAAAAACTTAGTGATATCAAGGTGGAAGCAGTCTATTTGAGAGCAGAAATTGATGGTCCCAGCTAACAACAGCACATGGCTTTATAGACAGAGGTTCTGGGTATATGATGGATTATTTAGGGGTTAGTCAAAGGGAAAAGAGCAAATGCAGCCTGGAAAGAATACTTGCTGCGGGGTTGAGCTGGAATCGGCAGTAACACTCTTCTCAATATTTTTAGCTCTTGGCAAGCATAGAAGTAAAACTGCTTTTTGCAGTAAGCATTTCTGAAGTATTTTGTACACTCCATAAAGGATATTTCAAGAATTTTTGTAGCTATACACTTGAGAAGTACTTTGGAAGGACCTTTCTATTTGAAATGCATTTCCTGTATCTAGTGCTGTCTTTAATCTCATGTGGTCTTGCAAACCCATTCTACCTATTAAATATGCAGTAAAGCTGTTCTGTCTGGTAGAAGATTGTATGTTTAAACAGCAGAAGTCCTCATTCCTCTTGTATTGTAAAATTAAAAATTCAGCTGCAACACTACCTTCATATCCAGAGCCATTAGAATGGATTTTCCAGATTTATTCTCCTGATTATAATACAGAAAATTAATTGCTTTTGACTGTAAAGAATTATGACCTATTAATTATTTAAGGACCTTCTTGATGGATGAATCTTTTTCACACAAGGCTTTTCCTGAAATAAGACTGCTTTTTTTTAAACTGGTGTAAAGCGTAATGCTCCTGTGTCAAGCAGTGGGTGCACTGCACTCGCTTCAGGGGCACGGACTGGTGGAAAAGAAAACCAGACCTTTGGGTCTAGTTTGCTTCGATATTCAATATACAAGTAAGAGAGCCTGCTGGGAGAAACCAGGGGTGACTTACTTGAATAGCACTTTAAAAAAACAAGCTAAAGTATTTACTTTAAGGAAAATTTATTAGTTTCTTCAAATGTCCTGGTAATAGAGAATACTGCTTTCCGTGTGTGTGTACTAAAAGCGTTTGTGTTACATACCGGGAAGATCTTGTGTTTAACTCGAGATACATTCCTCTCTGTCACTATTCAGCTCCTAGCTGCTGTTTCTTAGGCTGCCAATTCAGAAGGTCTCAAGTGATTTTTGTGTATTTTTAAATCCTTGCTCTTGTTCTTTTAGCAGACCAAGAAAGGAGAGCAAGTCAGATCTCTTAGACCTTGTTGATGAAAACCAGCAGAAGTACTAAAGTAATGTTTTGGTTACCTCTCACAGAAACTTTTGCTGAATGCCCTGAGTAGCCAAACCTCTTTAGGTCATGAAATTATTGTTAACAAGGCAATTGCAGTCATTTTTTTTTGTTTCATAGAATTATAGACTGGTTTGGGTTGGGAGGGACCTTTCAAGGTCATCTGGTCCACCCCCCTGCAGTCAGCAGGGACTTGTGCAACTAGAGCAGGTTGCTCAGAGCCCCATCCAACCTCACCTGGAATGGTTCCAGGGATGGGGCATCGACCACCTCTCTGGACAACCTGGGCCAGGGTCTCGCCACCCTCAGCAGCAAAATTGTTTTCCAAAATAACTCCCAGAACACATGGTTCATCATGTCAAATATGACAGACAGAGCTTTAATTCATTACATAGTACAGTTGTTTTCCTAGTATCCTCATGTTAATGAAATAGTTGATTAGGTAATGCTGATTTCATTAAGTTGTTTTCCTTAAGAGCAGATTACAGTAACTCTGAGGGGTTTATGGTGGGTGAACACTTGCGCTGGATTCCCTCTCTTCGCCTGGGGAGGGAGTCGGCGCTTTCCCAGATGTGCTGCAGTGTTCAGTTCATTTGTGCAGTCCTCTCCAGTCAGATTCTGGAGTCTCAGGTTTTTTGCAGCTGTCTTAACACAGTCTCCATTTAAAAGTAAGTTGCTAGTGATGTTGACATTTCCTTGTTACTAATTGGATTTAAAGGGTTTGCATAGTATATTCAGGATACTGGTTTTTCTCTATGCATCTTACCTTTTACTTGTGAAAACAACTGGGTTTGCATTTCAGAGAGATGCTTTTTACCTTAAAATTTGTATTTTTGAGAGTTTAAGAAAATAGATTTATCACGTGCTGCTTTGAAGTATCAGAAGGATTTGAGAGGCAGTTAGCCAGCTGACATTTAAAACCCTTGAGAACTTGCTCCATCCAAACATTTGGAAAAAGTAAATGCAGCTAAAGCTTAGTTACTAAAATGGCTTTAGCTGGCAGCTCAGCACATGTAATCATCATGGAACATCCTGAAACCTGTTCTGTTGGTCAGCTGTCGTATCAAGGCTTTTGGGTGGTGTCTGTGAACTTGTTCGTGCTCTGAATCTGAAATCTTTCCCATGTTACTGAAGCACTGTGACTTCGAACGCTACGTTCATCGGCATCACCCATGTAAAGAACGTGTCTCGTACAGGGAATGCATTTCGGACACTTTCTAGATGGCTCTAACTCAGAGCTGAAGTCATGTCTTCCCAGTTTGACATCTCTAAATGATACAGAGTGTCTTGTCCTTGTGAAGCTCTTGGCAAAGTCCTTCCTGGCACCATGACCAAGTGGTGGTCCTGGTGGTCTACCAGGTGACCCAAGGGGAACACTTGGGGCTGGAGCCAGGTCTTGCCAGCCCCTCAGGCAGCCTCTGCTGGGTCATGCTGGAGAGGCTGCTATTGCCTGAGCTGTTCCCTGCAGAGGAACGGAACTTGCAGGGCTGCAGTCTCAAGGGCCAAGGTTTGGCTTTGGTTTGGTTTTTATGGTCTCACCTTGCATATACAAACAATTTTTGTTTGTCAAGAGACATCTTGTTTGGGAAGACGTGTAGCCCAGCTCATGTACTACAGTAAAACAGAAGGTGCTGGACTTGAGATGGTTATGGCACATGAACTGGCCCAAGCCTGACTTGTCTGCTGTGGATCACTATCCAAATGGTCTTTATGTACTGTGAAATCACGAGCTTTTGACACCTCTGTTTGAAAAGGGAGGAAGAAAGAGGCAAATTCAGTTTTACAGTATACACAGTTTTAATAACAAAATCTTTCTGTACACTGCACTTTGTTTTTACGCCGTTACTTACACCCCCTCCCATCAGAAGTTGGCTCTCTAAGCATAATTTAAATACATTGCATGTAGGACTCTCTTTAATCTCTGATAGCTAAGCTGGTAGAATAGTTCACTTCTGTTTTAATTAGTAAAGAGAAAACCAGGGTGGGTTTTGCTTGGTGTTTTTACCAAGCAGCAGTCAAAGGACAGCAAGTATCCCTTCTCAGTGCTCAACCCAGAGGTGCACAAGCTGCAGGCTGTTCTGCCGTCTGGGGCTTGCTTGTATCTATCAAAGCTCCTGTTACCTTTACATAGGTACCCCAGAAGGTTTTTATACAAGATGCAAAATGCTGAATTCCCAGCAGATGCCAAAATGATTTGTAAGCGTCCCGTTAGCGTGATGCCTTAGAAAGCAAAGCCCAGCATCAGTTGTAGCATATGGGACTTCTTGTAGTGGAGGGAGGAGCTGCTGCTCTACGACTGCCTTTTGATTTTTGTTCTTTCCTTGCTTGTTGCTTTTATTGGGGGAGGAGAAATACAGAGAGGGATACTCTCTGAACTTTTAATTTCTATGGAAAACTTCTAAAGGAAGATGTAATTCAGCTTCTGGGTAGATTTCATGGGTCTGAACAGATGGATTTTGATAGCTACACAGATCACAAAATTAAATCAACTTTATTTTCATTAAAGGAGTACAGAAATTAACTTAGACACATTAAAAAAATAAGTGTGTAGTGCAGATTTCTGGTTTAAAGTCACTGGGTATTTCTGCTTTTCCATGTTAGCAATAGGCCACTGTCTTCTAAGGGGGGGGGCTAAGGGAACATAAGCTCAGCTACTTTGATTTGCATGCAAGCTAGGCTGATAGTTGGGAAATCAGATCATTTCTGCTTGGGGAAAAGCAAAGAGCCCCAACCATTGATACAGCGGCACTAATTCTGTTTCCATCTGATAGGTAATGGGAGCTCTGTGCAGAGGAACGTGTCAGTTGGAGACTAAACGTGAACCCATTTTACTCTTTATTGAGTAATTTTTTAGTTGTGTGCATTTAAATGATGATCTAATGCAGAGCGACTAAAGAGAGGGGAATCAAAAGCATTTTGATTCAGGCCTCTTCCAGTAGGATGACTCAAAAATTGAACTTGTGCTGCTCGGTTTGCATCTCACGGCCGCGAGGGCGGGGAGGGGGAAGAGCTGGCTGGAGATCAGTGAGGCTGGAAGAGATCTTTGGTTGGGATGAGGATCTTGAGAGCAGTAGAAGAAACTTTGATTTCTAAAAGACCCTGGACACTTGTGTGAGGCTGTGCCTGGAGGTGCTGATGCACCCAGAATGCCAGTTGGTGTCCGTAGAAACTGAGGCTGTGCAGCAGAGGTGATGTTTGGGGAGAGCAAGTTAACAACCTCCTGTCATCAGCCAGTGCTCATGCTGAGATTCTAGTAATTTAAACCAAATCATCTTGGTTCTCCTGCCGTAAACAAAATAAATCACAGACTGCTGAGCAGTGCAATTATTACAATACCCTCCTTGCCGGGAAGAGTTTCAAGCAATTGAGAATGGAAGACAGTAACATTTGGTTTGGTTTGGTGGTTTTTTGGTTGTTTGTTTTATTTTTAAAACTAGAAATAAACCCAAAATGAGCAGCCTCTGGTAGTGTCCTTGTGCAGAGCAATGGCTTTGCCTGCCGTTTGCTGGCCTTCTCAAGGGAATTCGAGTTGACTTCACTGCTACTGTTTGACGTTCTGTGAGTTTTACGATACCTGTTAGCTTAAATGTAATGTTTGCGGAATCGCTTTGCTCACGCCGGGAACCTGGCAACAAATGGCTCTGGAAATGGCAGACATAAACCAGGGCATTTGGGAGCCTGGCTGCGTGTTGGCGTGTGGTGCAGAGAGTCAAAGTAAAATCAAACGGTGTGGTGCTAGGCTGTGCCGGCTGGCCTCCTGGGTGGCTGTCTGCAAGCCAGGGCAGCGCTGCAGGACCCGTGGAGACTGGGCATGCTGCTCTGGGAGAGCGGTTGTCTGCCTGGGTGTGTTGGCTTTGAGGGATTCTGGAACAGTGCTTTAATGCTTGGAAAATGGCTATGAGCGGTGTGGAGAAGAGCATTAAATCCAGCATTGCTGAAACAGCAGTCTTTACTTTTCTTGGGCATAATTAAAAGCTAATAAAGATGGAGTGGGTTTATGCACAGAGCTGGGGTGTTGGGAAGCCACCTCCTCGGGAGGAAGCTCAGCGCTTCAGCCAGGTGGCCACGTCTCCTTGCCATGTGTGCGACTGACGTGATACCTTTTGAGCCGTTTGAGAGCAAGGGCTTCTGCTGGGTGTGGAGGAGAGAGGTGGAATTCCTCTCTGCAAACGTAGCTCAGGACATCAGAGCTCAGTATTGACATCTGATGGTTGCCGATAGTGTAACCAGATGATTTGGCTGCCATGATAATTAGTGGGCTCGATTAGAACTTTTATCTCTGCTGGTACCCTACAGCTGTACATGAATATAATCCCCAAAGTGTCTGCTTTCCAGCTCCCCCAGTGCAGACCCTGGTGTTTGGTAACACAAGGTACAGGAGGTGCCCAGGCAGGGGCCAATTCCTGCCCCGAGCAGAGCGAATACCGGGATATGAGAGGTGAGCTGTGAGCACTTCCTTGTGGGAAGGAATGAAGCAAGTCTTTCTACAAGCAGCTAAATACCCTTGGCTACCAATAGATTTTTGGGTTTATCAGCTTAGCTCTGGCCTTCTGGCTCACACGGGATTTAATAGTACAGAATATTTGCTCTTTGTCCACCTGCCCCACAGGATTTATTGTTCTTCAGTTAAAGGCAGTAATTGATTTCCTAGAATAGGTGTAAAGCAGCTCATCGTACTGTGAACAGGTAGGAGGTTTCAGAGGTACCTCTCTGGAAAGCCGTTAGGCTCCGCTGAATCTCTTCCATTAAAGTACAGAGTCGCAGGAAGTAAACAAAATATTTGTTTTATAATGAGGGCACTGTATGTAAAAGGAAAATGATGCAAATTAATATCTGCAAAAGTACTAATTGAAAAATCTTTATGTAAAATCTGAACAGAAGTTACACCTATCTTGCTATAATTTCCTTGGACGAATTATTTTCACAACAAAACATCAAACTGTTGTATAATTCCACCCTAAATACCTCACTAAGTGGTAATACAGATATAGAAAAGCAGAGTGAAATAGCAGACAGATTTCTTATGCAGTGATTTTTTTCTTTTTTTTTTTTTCTGTTTAAAAAGTTTGCAGAATAGTTTAGTACAACACAATTAGCATACTGTAATTACTTGATTGGTTCAAGGTATGGCAACACTGTGAGGAATTTCTTTTCATTGTGTGCTGGTAATCGTTTAACACTGCAGCATTGGACAAAACACATTTCCTTTTTTTTTTTTTGTTATACATACATGTGTATATATATTAAAAAAAAAAAATTACCACCCCTCTGGTCCTTTTAGCTTTGGTTAGAAGGTTTACAATATTTGAGCAGTTGACTTAAAAATAATGTCATCTTTTTTAGACACTCCCCACCCCACCCCCCCCCCGCCCCCCCCCCCCCCTCCCCCCGCCCCCCACCCCCCCCGCCCTCCACC
>JANHFX010016155.1:23435-52296 GCA_027560015.1 Chloroceryle amazona
CTGTCCCCTCCCTGTCCGGCTGCTTCTGCACCATCACCGGCCGCGTGTTTCAGTTCCCCTGTGGCCCAGGATGAGTGCAGGAACCGGCCTTCCCTTCTCTGTGGGCACTGAGGGGAGTGTGGGGCTGGCGTGGCTGCTGCCTGGCTCTGGGGAGGGCTCTCGGTGGGAGTGGCATGGCAAGGCATGGCATGGCAGGAGGGGAGTGTGGGCATCTCTGTTCTGATCTGGGCTCTTGCTGAACCCCAGACGATGCCGTACAGCCCCTGGGCTTCATGGGCTTGCTCTGAGAGATTCCTTCCTGCACAAAGCAGGGTACAGTTCTGCTTCCTCAAGTCACAATCCTCGGATGTGGAAACAGCGCTGAAATTCATGGGTGTCTGACTTCGCTGCTCACCCTTCCTGGTCTTGAATCAGCAGTATTATATCTGGAATTTGTTTGCAGCCCTTGTCTCCTGGTGGTGGAGGGGTATGGCCAGTTCTCCTTTGCAGATGTGTAATTAGGCCGGGTGTCAAGGCAGAAATGAAGCATGTGACAAAGCAAATCTGAGCCCTAAATCTCCTGCCTGCCCACGAAGCAGCGCACACTGCCGTGCAGCTGCCTTAACCCTCAGGGGGTTATGCCAAGCACTCATTTTTCACCAAATAAATCACCAGCATTAACCACGGTTCTGCCTGGTATACAAACAGCTCAGAAAACAATTCACAGATGACCTGTAGCAGAAGCCTCTCTGTGAACCACCTTTTGTAGGTAATTGCATGTTGGGTGGCAGGCAGAGTAGGGGTGGCTCTTGGTCACACACCTGGCTCACATCTGGGTGCTGGTCTGGGGAGGAGGGATGCCGGGCTCTGCCAGGCTGTGTGCGCTGCAAGGGCCGGTGCCAGGCACCTTTCTTTTCAACAGCTTTATGGTCTTGGCTTAATCTAAGCCGCTGATGAACCATTGAGGTAAACCATGCAAGCTTTTTATATTTAGCTATAAACCATGGTTTTGTGAGTAACTCATTGTAAAACATGCGCTGCTGATCCTGGCAGCTCTGAGGCAATGTTCACGCACCACCACCACCCCGCTCCATTACCTTTATAAATCAGTTGAGATTAGATTTTCACCTTGGTAGCTGTAGGAAGAACTTGGTTAAGTTCTTTGTCTGTTGTAATTCAAATGGCAGGCCTTCAAAGAGAATGCTTTGTGACAGAGATGGCCATTCCACTTGCCCCTTGTATACAAATCCAGTAAACCAAACCCTAGTGGGGATAGCTGGGTGAGCTGGAACGATGAGGATGTGGCAGCGATTGATTGTGTGGCTTTCCAGGCAGGGTAGCAGTGATGGTGGGAAGAGCAGAGATTACAAGGAGTGGGGGGAAATCAGCAAGTTTTCACACCAATTCTAGACTCTTCGATAAAGATCTGATTTAATTTCAAGTAAACTTGCACCGTGGCTGAATTTATTATCCACGATACTGGAGAGAGCCATGGTATCATCCCGCTGAAGGACTGACATGGGCAACGTGACCCTGTTAAATCTACTGAATCTATTAGCTGCTCACTGACTGTGGAGCTTCTGATTCCCTCAGCAGAGTTTTGTGCTGAATATCTAAAGACCCCATCAGTAATCTGAATATTCTGTCTTTGCTGTTGTGAAGCCTCCTAACCCCGTGGCTAATATAAGCCGATAGCTGGGAGGTGTTGGGCTGCTGGGTCATTAGTTGGTTGGCTTCTCGGTTGAAAGTTTAGACTGGAAAAAAGGACCAGTCAATAGTAAGGGTAATTGCTTACTGGAACAAATTACCCAGAGGTGGTAAACTGTCACTTGGAGCCTTCAAAACAGGGTTTATTGCTTGAGGGAGAGACTAGCTCAAAATGGACTTGAGTTGTAGAGTAGAAGCAGGGTGTAAAATTTGTGGGGCATGCGGGAGCCTGGACAAAGTGGCTGTTGTGGTCACAGATGATAATCGTTTTTGTGTGCCCTGGAGGGTTGGTGCAGCTGCAGCTTTACAGTTCTTGATGTGCTCCAGCGACCACCGTCCCATCATCTGCCTCTGCTTGGACCTACTGCAGCATGATTGGTCCCACGTGTAGTGTTCTGTGTTTCATTTTATGTTAAAAAGGTCAAGAAACTTCAGAGAGGCAAAACTTGACATCCTTGCCTCCAGACCAGGACCTTGGTTAGAACTGGTCATGATGATCTAAGATGTTGATGACAGGAAGGTCCTGTTGTGTCCCAGTGCACCAGCCCTGAGGAAGGAGCCACATAAGTTTCTATACACACTAAATTGTTGAGTTACCATGGCTAAATTACCAGGCTTTTGTGTTGCAACCTTCCGAAGGAAATTCTGTTAACGCTTTTGACGAGCTTCTGTGCTAAAATTTCTGAATGCCAACAAGGTGGAAATAAACTGGAGCTGCTGTGCTAAAATCTAATGGGTTTCGATTCTGCAGCTCCTTCTGTGCCGATACGTGGCGTAGCTTAATAGGAACGGATCACCAGTATGAAATGGTGCTGTCTAGGCTCTAATGTGCACGGTGTGTGCTTGCCAGGGCCTTTACGTAGCCCTGGCTGTGGTCTGCTCTCATGAACAGAATGTCCCTTAGTGGAAGCCATCTCTTGGTTTTCCTCTCATTTGAAAGGCATCTGACCCTCGTGCACCGAGGCTGCTCTGGGCTGTGAAGCCAAGGGCAGCAAAGTAGAAGTGATGGGTGGACTCGCTTCAAAATTGTGCTCCTGCCTTGCATTAAGATGGTAATGTAGGGGTGCCCAGGGAGAAGTAAAATGGCACTTCTTGGAACAGCTGAATGTTGGGCTTTCTACATAATAGATGAGTATATATCTTAGATCCAAAGATATTCCTGGAAACAGCCCCCCCACACACACATACAGCAGGGTGCCACGGGGTCAGTAAAAGGGGCACGTTGCGACAGTAACCTGGTGTGAAAGCATCAGAAGGAGCAAGCAGTTGTGACTGCAGGTTTTCTGTCTCGGAGCAGGCGTTGGGTTGGTGTGGTGCTGGCTGGCAGGTTTTGGACTGTCGGAATTCTGTTTGGAATCGCCTGCTGCTCACCTTGGGGTGCAGGCAGCGAGCACCCACTGCCACCAGCGTGCCTGGATCTGCCAGCTGGGACAAAACCACTGTGGCCGGTGCACGCTGAACAGGGAGTTCCTAGCCGAGCTGCGGTTTGATTGTCATATCCACCGAGCGTGAGGACAGCAATAAGTAGCATTAATCTCCACTCACTTTATTTAGAGACGTAGCTTTGATTTTTGCGTGTGCAGTGAAGAATAAGCCATTGCCATGTCTGCCGAAGGCTGTGGCTTAGTCAGAACAAGCTTCTGGTTTGAATTTCAGTCACTTTTCGGTTTTTCTTCTGTGATGAGAATCAAATCAGTTATCAGGGAGGTGACAAATCTTCAATAATTCATTAAACTATAATGATACTACAACATCCTAATTTTTCCCCCTTGATTTTGTTTAATTTCTGTTTCTGCTGTAGAGTGGACTCCATGGTCTGGATTCCAGGCTGCTCACCCCAGTATTGCAAACCAGCCTGTCACCTGGAGAATTGATAGCTGGCATACCCTTGCAGTACTGCTGCTAAATGGTTTTTCTTCTCAACAGGATAATTATATTGATCGTGGCTTGGAACTTCAGAAATTGGATTGTGGTTGCACAAAGTGTGTCTCAAAACTCGAACATACGCTGTATTACACAGAAAAAAACCTCCCAGCAGAACCAGACCCATCACCATTGTTTTATCTGAATTTGTATCAATTTGGGAGCGTTAGATATTTTTGACCCGGCGTCTGCTTGAAAAGCAAGAAGCTGTCTCTGCTTCTTGGCCCCTTGCCCTCTCTTTAACAACAGTGCTAATGCAAAACTTTCTGTGTCGAACCTTGGCGAAATCTAGCTCGCAGCAGGTGGGCCTGGCTGCTTACTTGAAATGTTGGATTTCATCCCCAGCAAATGTTTTATAGGGATTTTACCTTTAAGATAATCGATTTTTGGCTAACTGTTCAGCAGTAGCCTGCTGCGTTAGTGAGGTGTGAAGGTGTTTCTGGGTATGATGGTGGTGCTGGGTGTTGGGGGGGTGTGCGGGGAGTATCGTGTCCCGTGCGCAACCCCGGGGATCACTCACGAGGCAGCGTGAGGTGTTTGTGTGCAGTCTGCTGGCCTGATGAGGAGCAAAAAGACGTTGAGATTTATGAAACCATCCTGGTTTTGTGAACTTAGCTGAAGAGCATTAAAGGGAAAATTTGAAGATAGATGTCAAATGTTACTGTGCTGCTGAAAGCAGCCAGGAAGAGGCTGCTTTATCTGGGAGGTGAAAACTTGACTTCTAGTGTCCATAATGACTGAAAATGAAAAGTAAATAAGTAAATAAGCAGCTGGCAGTACACTCAATACTGGTTTTACTTGGAGACCTTGAATACCCATTTACCGCATTGTCTCTTTGGTTTTCAGGCTGGACGCAAAGAAAGAAGCGATGCGCTGAACTCTGCGATTGATAAAATGACCAAAAAGACCAGAGACTTGCGCAGACAGGTAACTAATACATAAAGCTGATACTTGTTGAGACAAAACGAGTGAACTTGTGAGTGTGTTTGCCCTCTTGGAGATCCGCTCTCTGTTGGTTTCATTTCAGTAGGCGGTGGGCTTGCCTGCTTTTATCTAGTGAATTAAAACCCAGAAGTTGCCAGTTCACAGGGAAGTGTGGGGTGGATATGTCATCCACTGTGCAGTAGAGGTGTTGGTTTCTTAATCATCCTTATGGCAAGAGAGATATATAAAAAAAACCAACCAAACAACTCCCATGTTCTGCACTGTGAACATAATCAGGTATGTTTTATAATGCTGATGTTATTAATCTCGGAGAGCCTGTTTTCTTTGAGCAGTGTATTTATGTAACACTCCTCTTTTGTCCGGTTGTTTTTTACAGCGCCTTGTTCCTCTTTTCAAGTAAATGTGAATATGGATCAAGTTTGTTGAAAAAATGTTTTTTGTTCTCACAGAAAAATAAAAAAGTTAAATCAGCGTGTTGTTTAATGAGCTGAGGGAAAGCAGCAAATTTACTCAGACAAAACCAATATGAGCTGCCAAATCAATATTTGTGGCCAAATGGATGACTTGCACTTCTATAACTAATCCAGTTTTTTAAGGAGATTTAATTTAAATTGACAAGATATAGACAAGACTTAGTGCGGGGAAAGCCTTGACCACACAAAGGAAAAAGGATCAACGACAAGAGTACTTAAGCTTTGTGTATTAATACAGTGAACCAGCAGTGGAATGCTACTGAAAATACTGTGGTTTTATGTTTACTTTAGCTCCGCAAAGCTGTTATGGACCATGTATCGGACTCTTTTCTAGAAACAAATGTTCCACTTTTAGTATTGATTGAAGCTGCCAAGAATGGGAATGAAAAAGAAGTCAAAGAATATGCCCAGGTTTTCCGTGAACATGCCAACAAATTGATTGAGGTAAGATGGTACAAATTAAAATTAAATTATCACTAGTTAAATTAATGCAAGACTAGGCAAACCACTTTTTTTTTTCCCTCCAATACTGTTGAAACAAATAGCAAATTCTGTCAGGAATTTGCTTTTAAGGTTTTATTTCATGAATCTAAATAAAATTTAATATTTAAGTAATTAAAAATATAAGCTTATCAAAGAGAAGCAGCTACAGTTACATAGCCCCATGTAGTTTTAGATGTACTACAATGTGAGTATATTATGCTGTTATCTTTACCTGATTTGTTAACTGGACATCACGTTACCACAGAATGGTGGAAGTTGGAAGCAACCTCTGGAGATCATATGGTCCACCCACCCTGTTCCAGCAGGGTCACCCAGAGCAGGGGGCCCAGGATCGCAGTGTCCAGGCAGATTTGGAATCCCTTCAGAGAAGACTTCACAGCTTCTCTGGACAGCCAGACCCAACACCTCTGCTGTTTGGGTAGAACCTCCTGGGTTCCATTTTGTGCCCATTGCCCCTTGTCCTGCCACTGGCCACCACTGACAAGAGCCTGTCCCCTTCCTCTTGCTCTGTGGGGGACCTTTAGCTCTTGATCAGCATTGGTCAGATCCCATCTCAGGCTGCTCTTCTCCAGCTGAACAGCCCCAGGGCTTTCAGCCTTTGCTGGTGACAGAGGTGCTCTGGGCCCCTCAGCATCTTTGTAGCCTCCACTGGGCTCTTTCCAGTAGTTCCTTGTCTCTCTTGAACAGGGGAGCTTAGAACTGGACACAGTACTCTAGAGGTGGCCTCACGAGGGCAGAAGTAGAGAGGGAGGAGAACCTCCATCAACCTGCTGGTTACACTCTTCTTAATGGCCCCCAGGAGACCATTCGTCTTCTTGGCCACGAGGGCCCATTGCTGGTTCATGGTGAACTTGTCCCTCTCCTGTACTGGTGCAGGGGGATATTACTCCCCAGGTGCAGGACCCTACACTTGTCCCTGTTGAACTTCATTAGGTTCCTCTCCATGCAACTCTCCAGCCTGTCCATGTCAATATGGTGATGTGGAGTAAGGAAGGCTGTGGTCTGTCTGTCCTGCTGTAGAATTTGACCAGTTGCTTGAAGCCTGGAGGTTTCTTTCTTTTCAGTGTATTACTAATGACTATAAACAGGCTTTTTATGTGAAGACTTTTAGAATGAAAACCAGCTTGTGTGTGCCTAAAGAGCAAACAACGGACACATGGAAAACTTGCAATAACAATACAATTGATCCTTGCTGCTGCCTCCTCCTGGAAGCTCAAAGGGTCTCAAATTGATGTTACTCCAGACTAAAGCTAATCTGTAGGAAGATCAGCTTAAATGGGACTGGCCTGTCGTAACCAAAATGCAGTCAAGGTCAGCAGTCTATTAGTCAAGGGAATAGTTCTCCAACAGGCAGCACATTCATGAGGAGCGAGACGAGTTCATACCCTGTATTCAGGGTTACATCTCAATGACCCTGTCCTCTTGCTGTTGTTTTCATGGGAGAGCTTTGTGCCTGCTGATGCTAAATGCCAAGGAGCAAACATATAGGTATTTTTGAAGAAACATGCCACCAGGAATAAACTTCAAAACCTCCTCCTGTGCACTGCAGGACACTTGGAGGCATCAGCTGGCTCCTGTGCTTGACCTCCGCAGCCACCCGGGAGCAGACACACACTGGTTAATGTGGTTTTGCTCTCTTGGTATTACTGCTTTTGGTAATTGAGTCCACATGCCTCCGAGGCTCACTGGGCATACTTTCAACAACTTGACAGATTTAGATGACTCAAGAATTCTGGAACATCAGTAAATGTAGTTTCTGACTCTTCCTTGAATAAGCTCATGGTTTTTGAAGGCTTGGGGGCTCTGAGTGTGAGGAGCAACTGCCCCATAGTCTGGGATGCATTGAGCTAGTCCAGCTCTTTGGACTTGCTGTCTCAGCAATGAAAATTTTTAATTCTATGAAGGTTCTTTACTTCTGGCCTGCTGCTTTTCAGCACAAGTGCCATCTTCATGTACTTGCAAAGTTGTTTTATTCTAAATGTTAATTACTAATGTCATTTGACAAAAGAGCGGGCGGAAGACAGCGCTGCTGTGCCTTGCCGTTGCAGCAGGACATGGTCATGCCCAGTGCAGTGGTGGGGACACCTTGAAGCAGGTTTTGTCTAAAGCTTCCCTTCTTTGTGTTGCAAGCCTAATGCATCCAGAAAATTATTTGTCAGGCTTGTTTACTGGAGAAGTTGACAGTGTAACAGTAGTGGTGCCTCTTCTGCCATAGCTCTGCCACCTTTTCAGTGGGCTTGTGGTGTCCGTACACGGAGTTTATTGGCGTAATTAAAAAGGAGTAATTGCACTGCTCCGTCTGCGAGCTTCCCTTCCACCCCTGCTAGGTGAGCCCTTACTCCCTGCTCCTTCAGAATATGTGCACTGTCTGAAAAGCAACGGGTGGCTGTCCTCGCTGGCACGTAAAAGCGGTTTTTACTGACCTTACCTTGTGTGGAAAATGCCAAGCTGCAAATGAGTTTTACAGAACCTCTATTCAGCCAAACAATCTGTCTTTCAAGAAAGCCTATTCCCCTGAAAGTATGCATTAAACAATATTTCTGACTGGCATCAAAAGCTTCTGCTAAAATGATATGCTGCTGCAACAACTTTTTGAAGGCTCGCTTATTGCTTTTGCTGTCTAAAATGTAGCTACAGCTATAGAGTAGTATGATCTAGATGGCTTATAAACCTCTTCCGTGAATGTAGATGGATTAATATACACGCTCAGCTTTGACAGAAGGGGAATGGTGCTCCTGCCGAGCCCTTGTCTCGAGGGGATGGAGAGCCACTGCGGAGTCGTACGCGATGTCAGACTTACTGTGAAGGAAGACGGGTTGGGTTGGGTTGCACTTTCAGTGTCTCGGTGTGTCTCTGCCAGAATGGAGAAGGATGTTTGCAGGTTCCCATATGATTCTGGTCTCAGGCAGAAGACTGGACTGCAGGTATCTGGAGAAACAATAAAAGATTTTGTAAGAGCAGAACAGAAGATGTTCCACTTGGTGAGATGAGAAGTGATTGCTTCCCTCTGTGTTCAGTGGGAGATAAGTGTGCTGGGGAGTTTGTGGTAACTACCCTCAGAAATGCTGCTGAGTGACTCAAGACATCAAATGTGACAAAACAGCTGCAGTGCAGAATGGAGCTGTGTTGTGTATCACGCTGTGATTGACGGGCTCCTGTGGTTCAGATGTAGAAGAGAATGTGTCCTTCCCTTTAATGCAAAGCAATGGGAAGAAATGCATGCCAGAGTCCTGCTCTGCACTGGGTAACTGGGAATTAACTGGTGAGAGGTTTCACACCTTGCATTTAGTACCCCTTTGTTCTGTGACCTGGAGGAGTCAATGGTGCTATCCTGGTGATCACCCACTAAAAAGGGACTGTGATAAATAACTATTTATATATATTTTTTTTATTTTAATTTTTTTACACTAAAGTGTTACAGGTGTCAGCTAAGCAGGAGAAGTGGCAGTGCTGCTTCTGTCCTGGGTTAGTGTGGGGGCTTCTTTCTCCTGTAGGTTATGGACCCTTCAAGTACCTTCCTTCACAGACCCATAAAGAGCTGCAAGCACATGATTTGTATAATTTCATTTTGAAATGCTCCCTTCTTGGCAGCAGAGCACTCTCTGCTTTGTGGTTCCTGAAGTTCAGGCAGCCAAATTTGACCAAAAGGTGCAATAACCACAAAAATCTGATTTGCCTACTGGGTTTGTGCCTCCTAGAGAAACCACACCAAAGCCATGTCCCAGAGAGCTTCCATCTGATTTGTTTCTCCCTGAGTACAATACTAACGCCCTTATCCTGCCTTTTCAAAATGGAGTAATGGTAAAAGAGTAAAATGAGACTTGTCTCCATTGAATAATACGTTTCAAAGATAGCTTTCAGAATTGCTCTGTACAGGCAGTCCGTTAACAAGCTAGCGCGCTGCCTGAGCTTCGTTAAAGGAGTTTAATTCAGGAATTGAGAAGCCAATTAAAGTGCAGCACAGAAAAATCACAGAAAGAGACAGGATTTGGGGAACCAGTGTGAGAAGAAGTGAAATTCCCTTGTGAGCAATGAAATTCTTCCCAATTTACAGCTTATGAAGTGCTTACTTGTGTCCCAGGCATTTTTACGACGTTGGGGGAAGTAGCCTTGGCTGTCCAACCTGTAACTTTGCTCTTGAGGAAGGAGCGCTTGGCATTGGCATCCTTGGATTTAATGTTCCTTCCTGGAAGAAAGGAGACTGCCCTGGGACTTAGTGCTGATGTCACTTCGCCTGGTGCTGGCTCTTTGTTCAGCCCAGGCTTTGAAGTGTGCTGCTGGTGCTCAAGTTGCCTTTGTGCCGCTCCCTGTAGTCACTGCAGGGACTCTCCTGGCTAGTCTCTGAAAAGTGAAAAAGCTGTAAATGTTAAGAAGAGACTTTTGCTCCACTCTTGAATGCTTTAGAAAAAGAAAAATTAGGTTGTCAATTTGTCACTATTTTATACTGTGCAGTTTTAATGAGAAAAGGTTTTCAGACCTTAAGAAATGAGGTAGTTAAAAGGTAGATGAGGACAGAGTCCAGGTTAAAATCTTCCAGGAGCTGTTTGCTTGCTAAAGAAATATTTTAGAAAGGGAGAATTTCTAATTCCTTAGAAGCAGTGAATAATCTTGTATTATTCTGGGACCCAGTACCCCCGTGTCAAGTATTTTTCTTAACTTAAACGCTATTTTAAAGTCTCAGAGAAGCTTTGGTAGGGCCAGGGAGGCAAGAGCTCTCAGTGATGTTTCATAAGCATCATTTTTTTCCAAATTGCTTTAATTGATCTAAAAAGACTGCTCTGTGCTGCACTTTTTTTTTTTTTTTTTAATGCACTGGGTTGTATCTTGCATATGGAGAGATGATTTTCTCATCTTCAGTGAAAACCCATGAACAGATGCAGACTGCATATTTATTTGCTTGGAAAGAATCACATTTGGGCACTTAACACCATAAGCTATCTGTAGCCTCTCGCACTGACATTTCCCCTTCTGTTGCCCTCACTGTCTACCCTGATGTCCTGCAGTCATTCTTCAGTCTAAAAATACCATTCTCCAAGAGCCCAAAGCCTTGCACACTTGCAACATTTTTATTGCAGTTTATCCTGATTTGCCCATTCTTGCAGCGTAGGTATTCTTCAGGGAGTCGTAACAGCTGCAGGTTTTCCACGTGAAAGCCTTTGAGTGAGTAAAATGTAGCTTGCCTTTAATACAATAGCTAGCTTCTGGACTTCAGACACAAGAAAGGTTTTTCAAAACTGAGGCTTGGCTGCCCTCTGCTCATGAGATGGAACTTACGTGGGTGTAGTTTTGCGATAAATGTACATGCTTAGTGTTTGTGGCTCTTACACATTTATTAAAAACGAAGCACGGACTGGAAGTATCCCGCAGATCTAGAAGTAAGTTAGTTCTCACAAGACTACCCACCTGATGCCCGAAGTTTGCACAAAGTGTAAACCTTTGGAGGTGGGAGTGACGGGCTTTGCTCATTCCTTGGATGTTGTTTCTCCGCGCTCATAAGGAAAGCCGTGTGTCCGTACTGACAGACGGCTGATGTCTCTTGGGTGAAAAGGGCAGGTGAGCACAGCACTTGACACCCAAATCACGTACTGACTTGGAATGTTTCCTGAACTTTGGGCAAGTTCATCTCTTGCAAAATTCAGCATTTTCTGGGCTAGTCATTATCAGTCATTACTGCGGTATCCAAGCACCTGTTTCCTGTTCAGTAAGCTAATTTGTGGGGGGAAAAAGTCTGCAAATTGAAGTTTGTCTTTTACTCGCTTTTATTTTTAAGCTAACTGTGTATTAGAAGGGAAATGTCCTTGTGCTATGGTCTGGAGAAGAGAGGCAGAGGTAGTCCAACTTGAGACTAATTTCCCATTTTACGATGGAGAGCAAAATGTCTCTTGCAAAGAGCACATTTTCTGTAATTTGTCTGTAGATAATCTTGGCAGCAATTTAAGACCAATGGCTTCTAGTAAATTATGAGTATAATTATGAGTATAACCCTAATGTGCCCTCTAAAGCTGACACTCTTCAAGAACCGAGGCAGTTGCCTTGTAAGTTCATTTTATTAGTCAACTAATTCATAAATAAGTTCACAGACCATGTTTTCCTTACATTCATAACAGTAAAGGAGGAAAGACTCAGCAGAAAAAGTCCTTCCGTTTTCCACCAAAACTGGATACACAAATTTAATATATCATGCATAAGTAAAGGCAAATGACCTTTTAATAGGATAACATGTTTTTGTAGGGATAGGTTTTCTTCTGAGGCCAGTGTTCTAATGCTGCAGCAAATTACATATGAAAGGGTCTGTAGAATGCTAGTAGAGATTACAATTCATGTTGGAAGAGGAATAAGAGACCTCAGGGTTATCTCTCTACCTGTATCTTGTGTAAGCACATGTGGGAGAAGCAAGGTAATCAGTAATCTGATGGTGAGACTGATGGAGAGATGAAGCGGTTGCAGATGAATTTGAACCCTCATATATTTGGACAGAGACCAGGATGTTTGGAGATGTTCTTCTCTTTGAAAGTCATGCAGGTTAGCTGCTGCTACGCGGAGGAGAGGTGTTTCTGACATACCTCTTCCATAGTGGCAGTCATTATATTGGCTGATTGTGGAGAGTGTGAGGCTTGGCCTTTAAAGGCTTGGGGAAGGGGAAATCTGAGAGATCAGGAAATATAAGCGCAGTAGAGTGTAGATACTGTTGACAAGATGTCTTCAGAGGTAGGTAAAAAGCAATAGAGTCATGGCCTATTTTACTTTCCAGGTATTTAGGTCTTAATTTCAACATCATTTTAAAGTAGCTTTTTGGGTACAGTTTTTAGAGATGTGCCATGACTGTTACAATTCTTGATATAGAATTAAAAGCCTCCATGTATGCCTGGATTTTCATCATCTTAGTCATTAGCAGTATTGTATTACTAGTCATCAAGGAGTCTTGTGTAGAGCTCATTCCTCTTACTATTTTGTTGCCGCTTTCAGGAGCATAATTTACTTAAAATTACCATTAAACTTGTCATGAACAGTTGTCTGAATCGCCAAAACCTCCTTGCAACAGCCCCAAGTTGGCAGCCTTTAGTAAGGTCATATTGCAGCATGCTCAGAGTGATAAGCAAAATGAAATAATTATAATTTCTACTTTGATAAATAGAGTGTCTTTTTTGGATAAGGGTAATTATTGGGGTACTGTCCAGATATCACTATTAGAAACACTTTTAAATAAAGCACATTTGTGTTGCTAAGCATTGAAGATGAGGATTCGCTTTGAAAGTTTTAGCTTAAGCTCCATTCCCCATTACACGCCGGCATGTGATTTCTGTCATGGCAGCTCAGAGCGACTTGTGTAACTAATGTGTTTTTGTGCTTATAACAACATTTTATCGCTTTAGCTTGTTTCTCTGAGGAAGGAATAGTTCCTGTGCCAGTAGTTGCACCTGCTGCTCCAGCTGCATCGATGAGGGGCACGGTGCCCACGTAGCACACTGCTGTCCCTTTACCAGCTCTGCTCCCCATCAGGTCTATGGAAAGAATAGTCCACCAGGCTGGAAATAAAGGTGTTCCTGCAATTTACTACTGTGGGCATGGAGCCTGCTTTGGTTTGTCATGATGCACAAACTCTGGCTTTGCCCAACTGTGTGAAAAATTTCCCTTCTTTATGAAACCTTGACACACGTGGGGTTGCGCTCTGGGAGAAAGGCAGCTCCTCAGGGTGTGGAAGGAGTGTGCCAGTGTTCAACAGAGCTTTGTGGGACAGCTATACCTAGAACAGCACCAGGTAGCTGGAAAAAAACTTGCTTAGCTTTGCATTTGTCTCTCAGCCTCTGTTCCTTAAACTACACTTTTCAGACACACAGAAGCAACTGAAAAGGTGCAAGTTTTGAGGTTTGGTCCCAAACAAAAGGTGGTTACCCCTGAAAATATTAAGCAGTTTCCTCATTATCACAGGGAGGAGGAACTACAGAGTATATTGTCTCTGACCCCCTTCCTCTTTCAGTCAGTTGCCAGCTTGTTGGAATAAAAACCCCTCTAACCCCTGTTTCTCATTATCTAAAACTTCCGAATCAAAAATGAAAACAGTTTGCTCACCAGTTTTGCTCCATCCAACTGAAATTTCCTCTCCATGTGTTTATACCCAGACTTGAGGTTGCAGAGCTCTGGAAATAGCAGTTATCTCAATTTTAGTCTATCGTTCCCCTCAGTTTTTTTTTTGGTCTGGTGTTTTTCTGTGTGCAGTTTGTTTTAGTTAGAGACTTTTACTATTTTAAGTTAATACTTTGGGATTCTGTTGCACACACCAGGCCTTTGCAAGCTGTCTTCTGTGGAGCTGCTGCCACTTGCAACTACTTAAGTCATACGAAATCACAGAGTAGTTGTCAGCGTATCTCCCAGTAACTTGCCTCACAGTCCCCGTGGAGTTGAGCTGAAGTCCTCCTTGCCTCCCTTTGAGCTCTGGAGAGGTGGAGCTGTTTTCTGTAATTCATCATTAGCTGTGCCTCTGCAAAACTACGGAGTTCATAGGATTGTAGGGAGAAGGCAACCCCTCCCTCCTGTGATACCTACCAAGACTGGACATTAAAATGCTCGCGTTTGGCTTGAATATCTCATGTAGCATGTGAGTGATTTAATACATGTCTTGGAGTTAGTGAATAATGAAAGCTCCCCCCGCCCCCCTTTTTTTTTTTTAAAGAGGGATGGAGGTTACGTAACTGAGACATCTCTTCTGAGAGTCTTCAGCTGGCAGGTAGTTTTACCAGCATGGTTGTTTCTGCAGATAAATTAATTTAATGGGCTTTGACCATCATGAAGTGAATCTGGACTGGTTTCTTAATACAAGGGAGGAAGAAATTAGATGTGTTGGGTTTGTATTCTTGTAGAATATCAGATAGACTTTCTTCTTGAGAAATGTTAAATGGCTGCCTGTCCATTTTATTTATTTATTTCTGCTTTTAAAATTAGTGATTTCTTTTTTTAAAGCTGCTTTAAAATGGGAGTTTGCATTCCTGGAGAAACTGTAAAATTAAAACCAAATAATAGAGCAAGAAGCTGCAGTTATGAAGTTTAATGGGAAATTAAACTGCCAGGAACACCTTTGAAAAATCTTTGTTTCCGTGTTGTTGAGCTTCTCAAAGTGTCCATATTCAAACGGGTGTGGGTTTGGTATTTCTGCATACGGGTCTGTGAGCAAAGTTTTTCAATCCCAAAACCATCTGAAAACTCTTACATTTGCAATGTTGTTTTTACAGGTGCAGTTTCAAATGATTTGTAAGGCTCTTAGAATTCAGTGAGTGTGTGTTTATCTCCAGCAGAGCGATACATAACCCTCAGTTCTAACGATGCCGTGTGGCCGAGGCAGCTCTGACTGTTCTAAATTAGGCAAAAGAGAAACCCATTCTTGAGCCTTCTCCGGATGGCACCGTCACTGGAGGAGCTCATCCAGTCACCCATTCAGGAGGGCTGGGCATGTTTGACTTCCTGAAGAAGTTGTCCTAGAAACATGACCTGTAAACAAGGAGGAGAAACCTGGGGTTGCTTCTCTGAAGTCAATCCAGGTGTGTGAAGTGAAGACTTGCATACAAACTTTCAGCATCAGCCTTTGAAATCTTGAAAAGGAAGATATAATGTGTCAGAGATTATGGCTCCTTTTTTTCTCTTGCATGGTTTGGTGGTTGGTGGTGGTTGGTCTTTTTGATTTTTTTCTCTGTGTGTCTTATTGAAAAAGTAATATGCTGATCCTTTAACAAGCAGTCCCCCTCTACCTAAGGTGGATGTCATTGCAAAGGGAAGGTTTAACAAGAACAAAGCTGTATCAGTTTTCTCAATTATTTTCAACAGTGTAATTTAAGAAGCTTAGCAATGACTCTAAACTCATGTAGTTGAGGCTGCTTTAGTCTTTGAATTGCTGGAAGACACAACTCCCAGGCCATTATCTGAACAAATTCCAAGTTGTAGAGGATTTTTTCTTTGTTGTTGTGGTCTCTTTTTTTATTATTTTATTTATTGTGTTTTAAAAAAGTACTTCAGGTGAAAAAGGTAAAAACTGCCTGTGGTCAGAACGTAGCTGTCTACAACAGCTGACAAGATAAACGCAGGATGACAAATTGTCACTAATGGAGGCTAAAACTGCTTTAGAAATGTCAAGATGTTTCCTGATTTCAAGCTAGTAAACTGCAGAATCAAAATAACTAGAATTTGAGATGGAATCGCTCCGTGGCAGATGGTATGGTACTTTTTTATTTTTTATATTGGAACGGTACCTTCCTGCTAATAACGCATTCCCACCTGACCCCTTGTGCTGTGATAGCGGCTACCTCTAGAGGGAACCCGTTCAGAGCTGCCTTCTCCAAAGACATCACCTCCTCTAGCAGTGCTCTGATGTCATCCTTAACACTGGTAAGATTTGGGTTTCAGCATCTGCTCAGTGCGTAAAATCCACTTTCCAGATGAGTTCACCGGCTCTGAGTTTTAGTTGACACTGGTTCCTTAGGCCCGTTTGTATAGAGGGTTTGTGTCTGTGCACTTCGCACTGGTGCTTGGCGTGTTTGTCACTGGAGGTGAATTTAAGCTCATCTGTCTAAACATGGGCAGCTGCTTTGGGTCTGTCCTGACTTTTGGGGTACACAAGGCCATCTCTGGGACGTGGTTGTACAATCTGTGAATTAAGGACCTGGATTTTGCAGCAAAAAGATGCTTTTAAATTGGTCTGTCAGTGCTCCAGAGGTATCTCTGAGCCACGTCAGTCTAGTTTCTCCAGTCTGTCTTCATTCCCAATGTATTTTTAACTTTTTTCAAGAGCTTGCTCGTTATGGCTGATTACATTATTTGCGTGTTTTTGTCTCCTTTGATGCCTGTGCCAGTAGCGCTTATGTAAAGGGGCTTGATGATATTGAATGGTAAGAATGAACAAATGCAGTGGGAACTCAATTGCTGTTTTGCTCTCAAACACAAGTGCTCTTTCTAAATCAAGTCTGACCACTTACTGTGTCAGTCAGCTATGTTCTTGGAGACGTGGAGAAACTATTCCATTTACATTTGATTTAAGGGGAAATTTTGTTTGCTTGAGGTGCTGTATTTTATTTGGAAGTTTTAGAAATGTCTGATTTCCAAGTGCTCTGCCTCCTTTAAAGCAAATTTGGCCATAGTTGTTGTTCATTTCAGCTGCGAAATCTGATGTATTACATCTCCCTGGCAAATAACTGGCCAGCAGGACCCTGTCTTCTCTATAGACAAGGAGTTTGAAGTTATTTGTCAAAAGATCACACAGGAGTTATTTATGATGGGTTCTTTCAGGTACTTTTAAAATTGAATTTCTTCATCATACAACCATTCACCTCAGCTGGTGTATACAATTTTAGAACTCATGCTATAGATAATTAATACCTCATTGTAATGCTATTTACAGCTTGATTAATTAGTTGACATAGCTCTTCTTACATTTCAAATTTGAAGAGGTTTGTGAGTGTTTTCTAGCAGTTGGACAGGCTCTCCCCATGAGTGCTGTAAGTGCTGCCTTGCTGTGAATTCAAGGCCTGTCCCACAGAGCTCTGAAGTTTCGCTGCTGCTGCCACATCCCTGCTTCGCTCTGGTGTTCAGTGAAGAGTTTGCTGGGAAGTTTGTGTGTTGATCTGGCAGTGAAACTCATCCGCCCAAGCGAGTAGCTTTCTCTTGGCCGAGCGTGCTGAAATGAAGTGTTTGAGACTGGGAGGTGCAGCAGTAGGATGGGATGTGGCAGCCAACAGTTGGATTGTCTTAAACTGCCAAAGACCCTCAGTCAGGGAAGCACACACGCTTCTTTCATAAAGGTTGGCAGTCCCAGTCGGGCAGTTTCTAAAGAAGAATTGCCATCAGTGAGGTATTCAGAAGAAAAATGACTGCTCAAAAATGACTGTGCAAAAAAGCAAAATTTCATCATAGCATGGTGGGGACACTCAATTATGAACTTCTGTGCCTCTCTGTATTCAGACAGAGCGGGGTTTCTGTGCGCTTGATTCATCGCACTTGGCTTGAGAGAGAGCACAACATCTCCAGATATCGGAGAGGCCGATTTTCTAGTGCTTCAATGTCGCTTTTATTCAGCCCCTACTCAATAGAGCTTTGTGTTCCCCTCGCTCCTAGAGATTGTAACTGCTGCTGCAGAGGGAGAAACGACATGGAAATATGGACCATAAAAATACTGGCAAACTGGTGTTTCTCAAAAATATGACCTGTGCTTAAAACAACGGCAAAATCTTTATTTGGCTTTTAAATCATAGCATCTTACTGTCTTTTGATTCTTTGGAGCCTCTAAACAAAAGCATGATGTACTACAGCTCCCTCTGAACTGGGGATGCAAGACATGGCAAATCTGCGGGAATAAAAACCAAGCCTATGTTCAAAATAAAATCCCTTTTTGATGGGTCATTACAAGACAGTACAGCTGTTTGGTGCTAGTGCTGTGCAGAGAGGAATGGAACTGGAGAATGTAGCCAATGGGGTAATGGGAAGGAGAGGGAAAAAAAGCCTTGGCTAAGCTGGGTGCAAGCTGCATGACCTTGCAACCAACTGACAACTTGCTGCAACTCCACCTCTTAATATGTAGAGCTTATCTACCAGCGTAGTGGAAAAGAAAGGTGAGGAGTAGGACACTAATGTTCCTGAAAGCTGGCAGAGTTCTTTGTCTTGGTGATGCTGCAGAGTCTTTCTCTCAACTTCGCTTTGGTTTTGTCCGAATACGTGGTGTTGCATCTGTCTACTCGGTTGTTCAGTGTTGGGAACGTGCCTCTCATCTTGATAGTGTGCTGTTTTTTTATCCTTTGGAACTTAACCAGGTGATCCTGCTCTGGCAGGGGGTTGGACTAGATGATCTTTCAAGGTCTCTTCCGACCCTGAACATTCTGTGATTCTCTGAACTTGGTTTGGAACTGGAGGGAAGTGGAGAGAGGAAGAGGCTGTGCACTTTGCAATGGGAACTTGCTTTCTGGTTCCCAAATTTAATAATGGGGTTGATGGAAAACCACAATTTGAGTCCATTTTCAGGTTTTGGTGGTTTGTGGGACAGTGATGTGTTCTGTGTGGGAACATCTGTCGTAAGGGGATGGCTTGGGGAGGGGGAAAATCACGAGAGATAGCTGCAGATACTACTTCAAAATGACTTGTATAGGAATGCACAGGGTAGTTTAATTAAAGGAAGAATGGAATTTCCCCAGTTTACAGAGCTAAGTCTATGGAGAAATGAGGTTCACTGGTGTTGGTGAGCATGTGCTGGCTTGTGATGATGCTTTTAGAACACATTTACTGAGGGCTTTTGCAGGCTGCTCTGTCTCTGAAAGGACAGTACTCGGTGTTCATCTCCATTCACTTGTGCTATTTTTACATCTTTCTGTGTTCAAATGGCTCAGAATAACATGCTTGTCATTCACCTGTCAGCTAAGAAATGTAACTTACTTCAGACTACCTTCCCCTGAGAGTAGCTCCAATATGAGGAATATCTTCAATTACCAGAAAACTCTGTGCTGTCCCCTTCCTCTGTGCTCTTAAAAGGCAGGTGTTTACAGAAAATCTTCTGTTTCAAGATGACCTAGTTAAGGATGCTGCTGTGCAGCAGGTCAAGGTTTTGGAGTGAAGTTTTTTGCAACTCCAGGTGGAGAATTGTGGATGGATCTTCCAGATCACCTGGCTTTATTCAGTGAACTGCAGTGTAAAGGGAGGGCTGGAAGAACACCTCCTTGACATTGCAGTCTTTGGCTAGATAAGAAGCACATCAAGTAGTTTAAGAAAAATTCAGTTAATTCTCTAATTCAAATACATCCATCCTGTCGCTGAGGTGCTCTCTGTGCAGCACCACCAAAACAGCCTGAGCTTTGTTACCACCACTGCACCACTTGCCTGGCTGGATGGCTCGGTGAGCTTCCGAGTTCTTTTAGGTTTACAAGCAGCAGGATATAGAAAAGTTTCAAGAAAAAGGGAGCATCCCTGTGCTTATGGCCACCAGAATACTTAATCCTCAGAGGTATGGGAGGTGGGTTGGGTTTTTAAGTGTGTGGTCGCTGCTGTCAAGTGGGAATGAGCTTTTTAACTGGAACGTCAAGTGCTGCTAGTGAAGTTCTTGTATGTTTTACCGGAGAGGACTTCACTGAATTGGTGATAACAGTGATCTTCCCTGTCCTGTTTAATGACTACGGTTTTATGATCTGACGTGTTATGATTTCATAGCTGGAGAAGGAGCAGATGTCATTAGTGGTTTCAAAACTGCTTAGAACCAACTGAATGTGGATGCTCTGTATTTCAAGACTGTGCATTGGTCATTGTTTGGGGCAGGTAAAAAGTTCTGTACAGAGGGAGATAAAGCCTAATTCTAACAGTTGTCTTCTGTATTCCCCTACCTCTACCACAGGTTGCCAACTTGGCCTGTTCCATTTCGAACAATGAAGAAGGTGTGAAATTGGTTCGCATGTCAGCCAGCCAGCTTGAGGCCCTGTGTCCCCAGGTAAGGAAGAGCCTAAGAACTGAAGACATGCTCTAACGTTGGCCAACTGGTCCTGCTTAGTACATGTTCTGGCCTTTTAGTGGCTTGTTGCCTGTTTTCTATGGACTTGCTGCAGAACTTGACTTTTTTCCATAATACATGTAGAGAATGAAATGCAGTGAAAGCATCAAGGCTTAGAAACTTAAAACACATGACAAAGTAACTAGTGATATGAATGTTTTGGTTTTTTTTTCCGTGATATCTCTAATTTCATTTAGCCAGGGTATTCTAGTAACTGGCTTCAGTAGTTTACTGTGCACATTCATGTTGAGGGAAGATGTGTTGCAAAGGCACTACCACTGCTCCTGTGTGTGCTCTAAGATGAATTATAGATGTATTTTTTTTATTACCTGAGTAGAATATAAACATACCAAAAAAACTCTTCTCGATAGAGTAGGATCAGAGGAAGCTGGTGGTGTGTGAAGAGTTTGAAGCTGGCTGAGACTACCTTTTAATTAATAACTTTTTAAATGAAAGAAGGAAATTACAGTTATATAAGCACTAGACTATCCTTTGCCATTTTGACAGCCCTGACATTCTAAATGTCAACAGCTAGATACACGGGTGAACCCCTGAAGACTACAGTGCACTGTCAAGTCTTGTAATTTATGTTTGGGGTTTTTTTTGTATTTAAAGCAGCGGGAAATGCAGATCTAAAACACACAGATAAGCTGTTGTTGGTAACAAGGAGCTAATGGAAAATACTTACTCAAAAAAACTGGTCAAATGTCATTTTATGAAAATAAATTGTTTTATCTCAAGATTATTTGATGTTTGTTCAGGTTGTCTGATATATATTGGTCTTTTTAAAATCAGTCAAAAGGAAGAGAGATCTGTTCAACTGGAGTATTTTCCCTTTTCTATTACTTATAACTAACAGTGCTGTTGAACAGTGAAGATAGTCCCCTGAACATAAAACATTAAATACTATCCCAGAGACCTTTTGTTCTCCTGGGCTGGTCTTCTGGACGCTGGGGCCGGTGCATTAGCTGAATTGGCTGTTGCAGATCTTTGCATCCCACATCTGGAGCAAGTGGTGTCTATGGCTTCTGAAACCAAAGGTCAATTTTTACAGTTGGAACAAATCATGTGGAAGAGAAAGTTTTTAAAAATACATCTTACCTGGTATAAGGGCTTGCTCTTTCCTAAAGTAACCAACAAGGCTGGATGCTTTTTTTTTTTTTTTGGTCTTTTTTTTTTCCCCATTTCCCCAGTTATCTCCAAGAATATGGATGTCTATGTTGTTCCAAACAAATGCTGACGCTTTTGAAAATAATCATCTTAAAGTTAGTTTTTCTTTGAATCTAAATGTTTCTGGTAGTTGTCCAAGTCTGTGGGGGTGTTTTCCCTTCCTCATTGCTGAAATTGTGTCTATTTCAAACTCTTCTATCTTTGCTTTTCCAACAACCTATTTAAATAAATCTACTCCTTTATAAAATAAACACCGTGATAGTCAACATGAAACAATCAACAAAGTACAGTCACCAGGCACAAGAACTGTAGCCACATCTGCTGAAGTGCAGTAGTCAACTTCTGATGTCCAGGATTATGGATAATATATTTAACACACATTGGAAGCTTTGGTTATCTGTAAATGGTTAAGAGTTATAACTGAGGGATTTTGGCTTCATAAAGGTCACACATCTCAACTTCTGTGCTGTAGTTTAGATGCTCCAGTGCTCAGTCTTGCCTTAACTTCAGGGTCATCACCAAGAGATTAGTAAATGACACTATGGATGTTCATGGCACTCAAAGGAGTGCTTTTATATTCTATTACATGTTCTCTGGTTGATTCCTTGATGCTCCAAGAGTATTTAAATGTGTCGGGAGTCCTGAGATGTAATTAGGGGCACTCGTCTAAACCACTTTACAAATGGCATCTGTGTTTTCTCCCAAGAACACAGAGGTTTGTCTCACGCCTGTCGAAGCAGCGCAGCACAGCACACTACTGTCCTCCTTCACAGCCCCAAACTTTGATTATTCTGGCTAATCTCTAAATGCTTCTAGACATAAAGAACAGCATAGTGGGATTTTGTTTCCTTTTTCAGACAATTATCTGTGTATTTTGAAGCTCATTCCTGATGAGATTCGCAGCTGCTTCTTGAAGCCTTTGAGGTGGCTGTGCTGAGCAAACATGTGAATTAGGCATAAAATGTAGATTTAATCCAACATTATATGCTTAGATGGTATTTTTTCAGGAAGATGCTGAATACAGTATGAGTCAAGTCCATCAGTAATTACCATAGTAATACAATAAATACCACTGAAACGCCAGTGAATATATCAATATCACACAGAAATATGATGTATGAAATTTAATTCAAGATATTGCTGTGGTTGAAAGGTTGAAACTGAAATTTAATGCACTTGAGTTCTACGTAGCCTCTTAACTAGCTTAGCTGAGTAGAGGCCATTCTGCGAGAGGGGAATTCCTGGTTAAAGAATGATTTCTGCAGAAATCAATCTGTAGAGTTAATTATAAAAGCTGTATGTCAAATGGAGCAGTTACTCGGTCCCTTGCTGTAACTTGCCTTTTAGAGCTGGTGGCAGCAGGAGGAAGGAATGTGCAATGCTTCAAACCAGTTAGGGCAAACTTGGAAGTCTTGCTGGTGTAGACAAGAGTCACGTCATTGACAGTGTCACCTACGTGTTCAGACATTCTCAGGCTAGAAATTTAATTCTTTGACGAAGAAGATGATGCGGAAAATATTTCATCCAAAACGTCTCTACAAAAGCAGGCAGTTAAATTTGTTCAGTGTGGCCGTGTTACTGGAAATCAGCTCTTCCTCAAGAGTAACATCATCCTTCCTGTTTGTGAGTCCCCAGCCAATTAACACAGAAATTAATGTGAAGCTGAAAGCTTCATGTGGTATTTAGAGCTCCTCTTTGATGGTGCAGAGGGAACTGTTGGGAAGAGCTGTAGCTGCTCCGCAGTAGCCGCCTGGGTGACTCGTGTTAGCCCAGGATTACAGGGGGGAAATAAGGCAGCATTAGGGGGTCACTGGTGTCGGTCTTCATGAAGCCTTGCCGTACAAGCCTGCATGAACTCTTCTTTTTGAGGACATTTGTTGCTGAAACTCTGTGTATCAAAGTGAAACAACTCTGCCCAGCACCCCGCAGGAGTCACCTGCAGTCCTGCAGCTTCATACCTTGCAGGTGGTGGGGGAAACAGGCCGGTCTGTGGTGGGGTAAGACAAAGGAATAGGAGTTCTCCAGCAGTACAGTTAAGTGCTGGGGTTTCGTGTGAGGTTTGGGTTTTGGTTTGTTTTGTTTGTGTGTTTGGGGTATTTTGTTTGTTTTGTGGTTTGTTTTGTTTTTATTTTTTGGTCTTTTTGTTTTGTTTGTTTGGTTTGGTTTTTTGGGTATTTTTTCAAGAAAAAAAAGGCTTAAGGCATCTTTCATGATGGAAATGGAAAAGTACTGCTGCAGAATGCTTGGAATATTTGCCTGTGCTTCCATTTGCCTAGCAGAGAGCTGGGGGAAGTTTTTTTTTGCCTTCTTGCTAAACACAGAGCTTGCCAATGGTAAATTAGCAAAAGATTTTGTTTATCTTCACTTGAAAACCTGGATCCTCACTCGTAACTCTGACTTCTGAGTTCTGTTTCCAAGAAGTACTTGCTTTGGGAGCCTGC
The DNA here is from genome assembly GCA_027560015.1 of Chloroceryle amazona. Taxonomy (NCBI): domain Eukaryota; kingdom Metazoa; phylum Chordata; class Aves; order Coraciiformes; family Cerylidae; genus Chloroceryle; species Chloroceryle amazona. Next base: position 47,084 of record JANHFX010016155.1, read on the forward strand.
AAAAGCTGTTTTGTAACAGCATTTTGCATTAAAGACGTCTGAGAAGAGAGCTTAACCGTTGGAGTGTTTCTGATCATACAAGCTGTAGGTGTTTCGAAAGCAACAGTGAAAATGCCCCAGTACAGCTCTTGAAAGGAGAGTGTTGCTCCAGCCTTTTGATGTGACAGTCTGCTGTCACTTGCAGCTGCTTTTACCAGCGATATGCTGACTTTCTCATTATTTAAAGCCTCCATGAAGTTCATCTATAGGCTTCTAACCAAATTGCAGTCAGGCTGAGAGTTTTAGAAAATAATTAGAGATTAGAATTTCCATCAGGCTGAGTGTTTGCTTCTGCCAGCAAAAGCTGATGGCCACTGCCCTTGAGACTGATCCTCATTTGGGAAGTGGGTTTCAGGAGCAGGACAGACCTGCACCTTCCTGGTGTGGACATGCAGGACGTCTTCTCCCGCCTGCAAGGCAGGGCTGGCTCTGAGCCAGTGCTGGTTGCCTTTCTCCTCTGCTGCCCAAAGAGTTCATCCTCCTTAGAAACATTGGGAGGGCACCAGGCAGTGTCTCTTCTCTGCCTGTCCTCTCTGTGCTCCCCCTACACCTGCCTTAGCACAGGCAGCATGTTTGGCGTAGCTCACTGTCCCCAGCACAGTCCAGTGAGTGCTGCCCATTAAACAGGCTCCAGAAAATTCTTGGATTAAATGACTTTTTAAAAAATTATAATTATTTTAAAAAAAAAGTCACTTGTCATATTAACATCTTGTTTTAATAATTGCTGTTCCACATCCTTACATTCCAGTTTTGAAATGCTTGAAAAGCAATTTGCTGCTTATAGATTTCTGATGAGGCAGATGGCTACGTACACTGATCACACCTCCCGCCACAGAGAGACAAAATACCAAAGCATAAGGGATCCCATGTAGAGCTTCCAACTAGCACAAAAACTTTAAAATGAAATTTACACCATCTTTAGAGAAACAACCTCCCCCCCAGCTCACCTCCTCAAGTATCAACCAAACCCAAATGTGACTGGCAGAATTCCTCTCCTTCTTGAGTCCCCAGTTAGTGCCAGTTCCCTAATGGCTGTTTTCTTGCCATAAAGACTTAACTACATTGAACAATTGTCCTCTTTTTTTCCTTCTCTTTGAAGGACTGTCAGATCTTTTTGAATGTACTAACAAGCAGATCTGTCTCCAGACTCTAATTACAGGTGCTTGAAGCATTTTATTGGCACTGAGTAGATGTATTTATATTAAAAACTTAACACTTGGGTTGCAGTTTTGTACCACGTCTGCCTGCTGTGAAGAAGAGGCGGCACAGGGACAGTGCATATTGAGTGACCAGCAAAAAAACCAGTACTAGAAACTTAAGCAGTTACTGATGCAAGAAAAGAAGCAAAGATAGGAGAAGGGGATTCAGTTTGTAGAAGGAGGTATGTTAGTGTTTAAGGACCCTGTGTGTCCATTGCAGGCACAGTATGATCTCTGCAGTAGCAGAACGGCTTCCAGAAAAGAAGAACCCCCAAAACCTCAGCATTTGAAGTCAGTGAAATGCAAAATGAAGCAACACCAAAGAAAATGGAACCAAAATTCTTTCAGCTTCTACCTAGACCAATGCTATAATATCAGTCCTCGGCTACAAGGGAAAATGCCTTTTCCATACCTGGGGAGGTTGGTAGGATAATGATCTACACACCATTTGCAGATAGTAAACACTATGCCAGCAGTATATGCCGAACGGGAAAAGGTCACGTTATTCCAGTAAAGGCGCCTATCTGTGGGCATTAGAGCACTGTAATAGGAGTAAATATCTCTGCAGAGACACCTGCAGTCAGTCACTCTCTGTAACTAGTACGAAAGTGCTGAAAACACCTTTTATCCACTGGACAAAATAGTGGCTATCGAAGGAAACTTTTCCTCCTTGTGGTGTATCAGCCTCTATACACTTGCTGGTCACTGCCATTATAGCTGGTGAAAGTGCCAAAGAATCCCTGGGATGTTTTGCTCCCAGGCATTTCAGCTCAGCAGAGCCTGCAGAGTGCTTTTTGCTGTATTGAAGTACGTAGAGGGTTAGCACACGTACGCATGTGGATGCAAACCGGGAGTTGGATGTAACTGGAAGCGACTTAAATGTCCTGCTTAGGAACACTTTTGTTCCCCACTCAGAGCAAAATGCATTCAGGAGCAGGGAAGGAGACGTGAGCAGGGTGAACACTGGAGGTAACTTCGGCATCTGGAGTATGTAAAATTAAACATGTTACCCAAATGCCACAAGAAAGCTGGTAAATCAAGATTTTTATTTAAAAACAAAACTCAAGTGAGTTCTTTTGGAACCACGGATATTTTGGTTGTAAAGACAAGGTGTATAGTGAGAAGAGATATTTGGTTTAAAGGTTTTTAAAATGAAAATCATCTTCTTCTTGTGGTACAGTAACATCCTAAAACTGAATACTGCAGGAAACGGGGCAGAACTAAACCAGCTGCTCCTGTGAAGAACAAAAAGTCCCTATCAAAAAGACTGGGGTAAAAAATAAAACCTGCTTATAGTCATTGAAACTGAGCGTTACGTACCTTACAGGCATCGTGTGCACTGAGACAAGGTCCAACATCTAGGGATTGCAGTGCCAAATGAATGGGTGGGAGTTTTCTTCTCCCAGATGCTGTTTCTTCCTTTGGACATGCCAGCCAAGTGCTCAAAAACTGTTCTTTGTGGCAACACCACTGTGGGTAAGAGATTTCTTCTGGCCTCTATCAGTCTCTTGGATGGGGTGAGGCTGGGAGCCCTCCTAAATTAAGCCTAAAAAAAATTTAATTCTGGGTGACCAAGTGGTTTTTAATACCCACAAGTAGTATATCTAAGGTTAAGGTGTTTTCTGTTCTGCAATAGGTGTGTTTTTTAAGAGAGCTTCTGGGCAAAGCAGCCATGTTCTTGTGACCCAGGCAGACACCACTCTTCAGAGAATCTTGGAGAGTCTTGCCCTGCAGTGGTATGCACATATAAACTTGTTACTTTCAAGTAGTAAGGAAAAAACAACGAACCATGTTCTTACCATGAAGTCATGAAAAGAAGATTTGAGGTACAGACTGAGACATCAGTTGCAAGTCTCTTGAATCCAAAGGCTCCCTGATCTCAGGGCATGAGTTGCAGAGTTCTGGCTGCCACTGCAGGAGGCTGCAACGTGGAGAGCCACTCAAGTAACTCTTTGGAACCACATTCTTGAGTGTTGGGCTGTCTCACTTGAACATTGCAATTGCTACATGAAACAGAGTACTGATAAAAATAGCGTGTTTTCTTGCCATGCTTCATTTCCTTCTGGATAGTCTCAAAATGTCCCCAGTTTTGATGCTTTCCTTTGTACCACTTCAGTGAGTCATTGTGATCATGGTGCTCTGGCAGCATTTGGAAAAGCTCTGAAATACAGAATATTTCCCTGAAATTACCAAATGTTCTACATGAAAGCAACTGCATTTCAGGTAGTCTGGCCATGTTCGTCCTATTTTTATATATATAATCTCCTTTCTGGAAGAGTTACTCCTATTTTAAATTAACTACCCAATGTTCATGTTTTTGGCAAAGCAACAGTGTTAGTTTTTTAGATGACAAAGGAATTGCAGTCCTGCTACATAATACAGCCTACTTAAGATCCAGCATCCCTCAGCATCCCTTTTTGTCATGTCTATCCAAGCCTCAGCTGGAAAATAAATCAGTCACTCTGTGCTGGATACCAGGCCTCATGTAGGAGCATATTTACTCAAGTAGATAATTTGCAGGGTTTGTCAGTAATCCCCAGGACATTACTTACCTCAAGCAGACGTGTGAGACTTGTCCAGGATAACTTGCCCACATACATGCTAAGCTGTGCACGCAGCAAAGGGTTTTATCACCCCTGCTAAAAGGGAATGTTGTGACCGCTTAGCACATGGGGATATAGAGTATGGGCCACAGACGAGACTGTGGAGTGGGATCTGCTGTCTTGTATTCCCTCCTGAGCACCCACACGGACCTGGATGGGTTTCCTAAGCTGCAGTTTTGTCTTTATCTGCACAGTGACACTTGATAGCCTTCGATTTCCCCACTGGGTTGGCTTCCTGTCTAGCGCTGCTGGCTGCTTTCCAAAGGCAAGACACGGCTGCTTGTAAGGGAGATCTTACAGGCGGGTTTGGCTCAGCCGCTTTTTTTAAATACATTTGCTTTGGCCATGAGTTTTTGTTGTTGTAATGTATAAAAAAATGTCTTTTTTTCAGTTGGACAAGCTGCCTGTTGGGAGGATGATGGTGCAGCTTCTGCCTCCTGTGTGTGGATTTGGTGACAATTCCCTGTTTGAGTTTCTTAAGCACTTGCAGAGCCCTCTATCTATGACAGCTCTTTCATTATATGTGAAGAGTTGTTTAATGTGGGCATCTGGGGTTGGACATGTGCTGTTGACAAAGATTAATTGTTCAGACAGATGCTGCTGTCCAGACATACATCACACAGGTACACAGGCCATATGTTCCTTCAGCATTAATGCTGACCTGTCTCAGTGCTTAAAGGATGTTTTCATATCTGGTATCAGCTAAGGCAGCTAGAAGAGAGCGGTAGAAAATGTCCTGACCCTTGGTATCACCGTCTTTTCTGTCTCAGTAGTTACAGTTACAAGCAAAATAAAAGCTGAGAGCAGATTACTGGAGCATTGTCTGCTTTGCCCTTTTTGTTTCCAGGACACTTGTTAGCATCATACAATCAAAGCATGGAATGGGTTGAAAAGAACCTTTAAAGTTAATCCTGCAGTGAGCAGGGACATGTGCAACTAGAGCAGGTTGCCCAGAGCCCCGGCCAACCTCACCTGGAATGGTTCCAGGGATGGGGCATTGACCACCTCTCTGGGCAACCTGGGCCAGGGTCTCAACACCCTCAGTGTCAAGTTTCTTCCTTCTCTCCTGTCTAAATTTCCTTCTTTCAGATTAAACATAGCACCCTTTGTCCTGTCCCAACAGGCCCTGCTCAAAGGTCTATCCCCATCTTTCTGACAGTCCTCTTGAAGTTCTGAAAGGCCCCAAGAAGGTCTCCCTGGAGCCTTCTCTTCTCCAGACTGAACACCCCCAACTCTCCCAGCAGAGGGGTTCCAGGCCTCCCAGCATTGTTGGGGCTCCTCTGGCCTTGCTCCAGCAGGTCCCTGTCTCTGCTGTGCTGAGGACTCCAGAGCTGGCCCCAGCACTGCAGGGGGGTCTCCCCAGAGCCCTGGG
>JANHFX010016155.1:60978-78129 GCA_027560015.1 Chloroceryle amazona
CTGTCCATGAATCCACCACGATAAACACTGACACACCGCCCTCTCCCCGCCCCTGTTTTCGTTTCTGTGTGGGCAAAAATCACCCCCCCCCCCCCCCCAAATGATGTACATCTGCAGGGAACATTAAACAAATGCTTAATATTTTATCCTGTAGTTTCTAGCTGCTTCCCCAGGTGTCTTCTCCTTGACCTCTAGAAGGGTGTAATAAACTTATCACTTTCCAAGGGAAAAAACCCAAATAGTGGCAGAGTAAACAGAAATTGAAATAGGACTTGAGCTACAGTATTGGTGCCCTTTTGTAACACGTGCTTTGAGTTTAACTGGGACCAGTGCGCAGCTTCCAGTGGCAGTTAACAAAGGGGCACGCGCACCTCTTCCGCAGGAGCTTGTAGCAGAAAGTGGCATTGGGCTGGGGGCTGACTGTTCATTTGTGTTCCTCACCCAGTTATGCCGCGGTTCACTGAACAAGTAGAAGCTGCTGTGGAAGCACTGAGTTCAGACCCTGCTCAGCCAATGGATGAAAACGAATTTATCGACGCCTCGCGACTGGTGTACGACGGCATACGAGATATCAGGAAAGCTGTCCTGATGATCCGGGTGAGCATAACGTGCTCAATACAGCCTTCCCTCACCTTTATTGAACTGACAAGCATCAGTTTTATTGAGAGCAGACAGCGTAAGATTTCCCTTTAGCTCATATTAACATTCCAGGTCTGAAAAGCTGCTAATCGCTCCGTGGAGTGCTTCAGAAGTACAGTTGGATTCAAATTCATTAAACAGATCTGAGCAGTGATGATAGCCAGAGTTGTGATGCTAAATACCCTTCACACGTCTTTTGTAATAGCATGTTAATGCATTGCTTGTTAATGTGCTAAAATCAGTGACCTTTGATGTAACAGCAGTGAGTGGATTCCTAACTAAAGATGCTTTTTGATGGTTTGAGAGCTGAAAAATAAAACCTGATGGCTCTTTATTAACTAAATGTTGAGAATTAACGTTAGTTAGTCAAAGGCAGGTTTAGACGAGTTCAGTCTGTACTTTCTAGAGCGTGCAATTCATTAATTGGCTAACCTTGGTAAACAGGGACCAGCTCATGGAGGCATTGTCTCTTCAGTGCTTATGTGTTTTGAGTGCAGCGAGTGTGACTCGGAAGCTCTAATGTCTGGTAGGTCAGGCAGCATAAGGCTGGTAGGATATGTGCAGGGAAGAGGCAGAAGAGCTGCTGTCGATTGAAGGGATGCAAAAAAGAAAGTTCTGGTTGAGGCTGACCTGTGGTTGTATTTCTTGAATCTTAGAGTGGTAAAAATGTGCAGGAGCCAGACTTAGCAAGAATAAATGTAGGGGTTTTATTCCTTCTTTCTTTTTCTCTTGTGCTCTGACTCAAACGTAAATGCCTTGAGGAGAAACTGTCTTCATCTTACAGAACGGTAACCATGGCAGATGCATTTGGTGATGAGTAAATTAAGGACGTAGGGGCTCAGAATATATGCAATTATAGAAACCATTGCAATAGTGTCTTCCATGTTTGCTGCTTAAAGCAAAGCATCAGATGGGAGATCAGAAGAAAAGCTGACAACCACGTATGTGCTCTCCATATCATTTTCCCAAACTTAAGCTCAGGATTTATAGACAGCCGATGGCAGATGAAGATATCAGTGCTTTCCTGCTATGCAAACTAAATTGATTCACCCCCTGCTACAGCCCTTGTTATTCCGGACACGGAGGCACGGCTGCCAATTTCACATCATCAGTAATTAGCCGAGCTGGTGATGCCAGGAATCCTGACGTTTCCCCTTGCGCCGCGTCTCTGATGTCAGGGGGCCGCGGCTTTATTGCAGCTGCCAGTAGCTAACGGCAGCTCGCTGCTGACACGTCGGTGACCTATAAAAAAAATGTAGTTAGTATTTGTTGTCCAAAGTGCTGTAAGGTGTGGAATGTATTTAGGATAAGAGAGCTGTCCAAATGGAGGTACCAGACCACCACTGCTCCAGGGCTCTGTCTCAAACTGGAGCCCAAGAGGAACCCCACTAGCAGGGGGGTGCTGCTAAGTCCAGATGGGGCAAAGGGGCCAATTCACTTCAAACGGTGTCCGGCAGCACTTGTTCTTTAGAGGAACCGGGAGGAGAAGTCACCCTGACACCTAATTTTTGTGTTTATGTGGTGTATTTTTAGAACTAGTATCTTGCTGTATCTGTAGGTTATCATCCCTGATCTCCAGGCAATCTCGCATCACCCCGGGGGAGTTTTTGCCCTTGGTGATAGGGTGAAAGGCAGAATTACAATGTGTGTACCTCGGGGTGTTTGGCCTTGGGGGTGGATGGACAGAGTAAGGGGCTGGAGAATCATATACAGTTTCTAAAGGTACAGCAGAACTTTTTCTTTTGAATTTTTAAAATACTGATACACTGAGCTACTTCTTACTATGTGTCCTCGTGCTGATTTTGCGGATATATTCTGTTCTTCAAGGCACAGAGAGGAGATAGGAGCTGAACCACCCTAGGTCTTTGTTGTCTGCACACTCATCTTTGCTTTTTGGCAGCTATTTTGCATATCTGTCTTTATTTTAACTGTATCACAATATACAGGCACACTGGAAAACAAGTTTGTAAAATTCAAATCATAGGAAAGAAGTCTGAAGAACAGTGACTTTATTTGCATTTTATCTGTTAATCCCAATTTACTGCATTTATCGGTCACGTTCTTTGTTGCTCCAGCTCTGCAAAGTTGTCGTGAAGTGCCACTCTAGGCAAAGGTGTAGTATTTTGACAAACATGCTGTTTAAACTTGATAAGCTTTATAAAAAAGTTTGCCAGGTCTAGATTGGCAACAGCAAAAATAAATCCTAGGCAAGCGGGAACTAGGTCAGATGTGTTTAGCCTGCAGCATAAAAGCTGGCCCTCACTAGCTAAAACTTTGCTGCTTTCCTGAGGGATGAGAATAAATTTTGATAAATTTTATGTGTTAATTTAGTTATGTTTTGATTCATAATTTTGCTAAAGATGATGTCTGTGTTTTGAACCAGGCCTTAGAGCTGTGTGTAAATTTAGCTTCAGAATCTCAAGTGAAGCTTTTACATTTAACCAAGTTGCAAAAATACTGTTCATTTTCGTAGAAACTTACTTTCGGCATTTCAAATCCTGAGTGCCTTGGTGTCCTGATAAATCTCAGCTGTTTAGTTACTGGTGTGTAATTTTGAGGATCCCTGTGGTGTTTAATGTGAACAGTCAAGCATTTATAATCACATGTGTTCATGAGCTCGATGCAGTCCCTGTATTTACCTTTCTGTTGAAAACATTGAATAATTTTTACCTTCGCTGATTTCCATTCTCTCTCCTTGAAAAACAATATTCTTGATGATTTTTAGAGCCACGAAGTCTGTTGTCTGACTCTGAATTACTTTTTCCTCAGACTCCTGAAGAGCTGGATGATTCTGACTTTGAGACTGAGGATTTCGACGTCCGAAGCAGAACGAGTATTCAGACTGAAGATGATCAGCTCATTGCTGGACAAAGCGCAAGGGTAAGGAAGAAATCTGAGCATTATAGAACTATGACCTGCCTTCAACAAACACTTCAGCTTGCTTTGAAAATCCAGGTTAAATCTTGTGTGGGTGGGGTGAAGGCATTAGATCATTCTTTGTTTCCAGTTTTCTTCTGCAAAGGAGGTTTGGTGAAATACAGCATGTGTTGGTCCGATGGATGTGAGAAACATCTGTGGTTTATTCTGGATGTTCTGAAAGATCAAAATCCTTTAAATATCGATGAGCTACTTCATACTTTGCCACCACAGACACTGTAGGCACTGCCATTGAGCATGGGGAGGTGCTGCAGGGAGGTATGGGGCAGGTTGTTCTGTTGTACCCGTGTTACTTTCAGCAGGCACAGACGGAGTGTGTGGGCGGGAAGGTTGTACAGAATGTCTCCTGACACACGTGACGGTCTGTGTTTGGCCACCCAGCATTTCTCAAGACGACGTCGAGAGCTCAAAAACATGAAATCATTTAAGCTAACTGCATTTCCTGTGGCTGTTCAAAAGGAAAGCCTTGATAGGCAATATATCATCATTAATAGGCGAAAACTTAAAATCCGTACGTTGAGGGAAAACCAGGCATTACCTATTGTTTTTATTTGACGTGTCTCCTCCTGGATCGATACCAATTTACACTGTTGGAAAGGTGCCACAAAAGATTTTTTGTGAAGGCTCTTCCAGCCTGAAGCCAGGCAAGAGGTAGTTAGGCCTTATTTATCAAGCTTCTGCCACATTGGCTTTGGAATTAAACTAACAGTATTCTTTCTGCTTTCCCTCCTTGTACAAGCACTCTCTGTTCCTGTAGCCTTCTCCCCCCCTTCTATTTAAATGCAGACATTGCTCATTTACCTTCTGGAACTGCTGCTGCCAGAGGCTTTTTTGTACTGAAGGCTCCTTTTCACCTGCTCCTGGAGGTGTGAATGCTCCTAGTATTTATGAAGGCAAAGGCACTGAGTCTCAGGCAGGCCATAAAACCTCGTCTAATAGATTTTATTCAGGAGTAAGCACATACTCTTTACTTTCACTTACTCTTCCCGTAGTATGCATCTTTCAAAATAGCACATCTAGCTTTTTGTGGGAAAGAGACTCTTTTAGTATTTCTTCTGTGCACCTCAACACTGAATGACACACAAGCGAACCTTCTCTTTAAAACTTCAATTTTATAGAAGAGGCAAGCCCTCCATCTTCATGCAGTTTTTCTTTCAGGGATAGTAATATGTGGCAAACTTGTTCGGAGTCTAATGGTTTTATCATGCAAATGCCCATGTTTCAGGTGTCAGCTTGTCTTTCCAGGCATCCTTTCCTAAGAGCGAGCATAAACTTTGATTCAGAGTAGAAGGAAATGGTTCTGTAAAGCCTCTAGGTAGAGGATTGCTGTAAAAATTTTATCCCCCATCTGCATGACTTAAATTGGTTATTAGTGAAATGTTCTGAAAAGCCTTCTACAAGTGGTGATGTGAGAAAACTCTCTCTCTTTCAGGCTATCATGGCTCAGCTCCCTCAAGAGCAAAAAGCCAAGATTGCTGAGCAAGTCGCAAGCTTCCAGGAAGAAAAGAGTAAATTGGATGCTGAAGTCTCAAAATGGGATGACAGCGGTAATGATATAATCGTTCTGGCAAAACAAATGTGTATGATTATGATGGAGATGACAGACTTCACCAGGTGAGTCCTTTTAATTTGAGCACACACCACTGGTCTCTCTCCCAGCACTGGTCTCTCAGTGAAGTATTTTTCAAGTACTCTTAAGAGTCTTACTTCTTATAATTTCCTCTAAATGTTACCCTAGGAAAGGCTGTGTATTAACTCAGGAGATGCATTACTATGCAGTGACTGGCTGGTAATAACTGTGTGAATTGATCTATAGATAAACCGCAGTTATTGCCTGTCTTGCTTGCTTGCTTGCTTTCATTCTTAAGGGTGATTCTTGTCCCAAGGAAAAAATATATAGATATATATATATATTTGCTCAGTTCTTTACAACATTAAATTCTATAGGCTTCTCGATATTGCCGTACTGAAGAAATAGTTCCTAGTACAGTTATTTGCAAAAGAAAGAGAGGTTTGTTGATGCCTTTTGAAATTCATTTACCAGATTTTATACAGTGCTATTTTTTAAACTCGATGTTGCTTTCTGTGAAAACTGAAAATCTGTCTTCTAAAATGTCATCTCTTATCATCATTAGGTTGCTTAAACCAGTAAAATTTAAGATGCTTTTATTCCTAGATTTAACCTGAATAGAGGGAGGGGCTGGATGGGGGAAAATGTCTTGAAACCGAAAGTGCTGTAATGGTTACACCCTCTTATTGCTGTGCAACCCTGGTCGTGCAGTTCGGGTGAGGAATCGCTTCCAGTACTGTGTGGAGCAGAATGAGAAAACCAATATATAGTTTACTCTTCTGGTCTTCTGGTTCTGGAAGGTAAACTCTGTTCTATTTTACAGAGGTAAAGGTCCACTGAAAAATACATCAGATGTTATTAGTGCAGCCAAGAAGATCGCAGAGGCTGGGTCAAGGATGGACAAGCTGGGACGGACTATTGCTGACCACGTAAGTCACAACTCATTTCATAAGCCTCCAGCCCAGAGGAGCTGTAGCAGAACTTTTAGTACTGTAGATACGATAAATAAACAGGAGAAAACCTGATTAGTTTGGGGTTTTTTTTAACTGCTTTTCCTGATTTGCTCCTGGAAAATTCTAGCCTTTTCTTTCTAGCTGCTTTCCTGCCACCCTACGCAGTGTAAGCAGCTAGATATGCCCAGCAGTAACAGGAGCAGCAGCTCCTTGGCTTAAATCAAGCACCTCCTGTTTTAAGGTAGCAATATGCCAGCAGTGCTTCATGTCACATAGTATCTAGGCCAGCTTCTGTGACTGAACAGGACTGAAACTGAATTTGTGGCACTTCTGTCGTGCTCAGAACAAGCCCAGGACTTTCCAGAGCGATGACAAGACTGTGTAGGCAACACCCTAATTTACTGCACGTGGCCTGTTGCACAACCTTTAATATTATTTTTGAGGCAGCTTTTTAATATTAACAATTTTCAAATGCCTCATAGACTGAATGGTGAGGTGTCAAAACTCTCTGGTATTTTCATTTGTTGTCCATTCAGCGCTGATGAAGACTTTGAGCAGGGCAAGTAGTGACCCGAGTATTTGCTGTCCAAGGCTGTTGTGCATGTTGTTGTGCTCTACGTACCAAAGTATCTGAAAAGAATTTCTGTAAGATTAAATGAGTGTGGCCAGCCCAGGGTTTTTATGCCGTGCAGCTGCCTGTCCCAAGCCACTTCACAAACTGGGCTGGGCCAAGCAAAAGCGCCTTTGGGCTCAGTCCACACCCAAATTGCAGAGAAACGTCAGCATCGGTAAATTCTGCCTTCAAGAGAGTCCCTGAAATGCAGGTAGGTTAAGTCTGAGATCATGGACTAAACTTTGTTTTGTACAGCTGTCACTTGCTTTTCAGTCCCTCTCTGAATGTAATTTCATAATGCAAGGTTTAAATAAAAACTGTGTCGGTTTTGGAAGTAAATCTTTATAATGCAGATCTCTCTTGAAATGTTTCATCCAGAGGACGTTGCTCGTCACCCTAATTTATTAATGATGCAGTGAGAAATGTTCAGCGGGGAGATAACATGTTTTAAAATGGGTCTCCTTGCTATGACATTTTGACAACCAAATTTCTGGAAGAATCAGAATCTACCTGCTGCTGTGGGTAAATGAAGCAAGGAGCAGTTTGTGTTACAGATCTCAGGGGATCTTCAACTGAAGGTTTACCATGCTTTTTTTTTTTTTTTTTTTAATTCACATGTTTTATGCAAACTCTGAGCAAGGCAAGTAGTGACCTGAGTATACTGAATATACTGTTTTCTGCACCAAGCCATTTCAAAACACGGAAGAAAACTAAGAGGCTTCTTTTAGTGGAAGTAAGGCCCTTAAAAATGTAAAAGATTAAGCACGTGTTTGAAGATAAATATGAGCAGGACTGTACAGTTAGTCATTTTGACAAGAATAGAGCTTTTTTTTCCTGACTCCATACTTTCCTAATCCTTTCAGCTTGCATATTTCATTAGCTGTGCTCATAGACTCTTTAGAAACTTGTTAGTGTAGAACTATCTGGCAGTTACAGAGGCCGTACAGCAGAGCCATTTCAGCGGAGCGCTAATGCCTCCTGCGCCGCAGACAGCCTTCTAACAAATGGATGGATGGCGTTTTATGTCCTGCTCGCCGGGCGACGCCGGGTGAATCATGACCCCTCGCATCAGTGTGTCAGGAACTCCTAGCTCCTGCCGTCAGGCAGTTTTACACCATGTCTCCTCTGAAACCAGAAGAGCTATTATCCCGGGTATTTCACGTCTGTGCAAAGCGTCTTGGCATCAGCCGGAGGGTTTTCCCAAAGGTGTTCCATCATTCACTCGGGGCGGCAGTCCACTTGTTGTTGGCGGGGGGTATAGGACAAAAACCGATACGCAGCAAGACAGTAGTTGTCTATATTATTGGAAAATCCTGTTGCTTGCTTGCTTGGATAGTGGAGGGAAGCTGAGGTTACATCAGGATCCGATCATTAAACTAAAAGGGATTTCAAGCGCAGGGATTGCCCCAGTTCCCAGTAAAACGCTCTGGCAGCCTCTTGCTGTCAAGGCTGGTCCCCGTGCTGCAGAGGCTGGCCCAGGGACGTGCTTCGGGTGCAGGCTGACAGCTGTCCTGGGTGGCAGCCGCTGGCACGCACTGCCACATGCCCATCCTGCCACGGTGAGTGCCTGAACTGCCTGCTTGCGGCTTCTTGGCTGGAGCGGTGCCAAGCCCGGCTGTCACACGGGGCGGGAGGGGGCATTTCATGTCAGTTACCACTACAGCAGCCTTTGGACCCGAAACTGGAGATACTGGGAGAGGAAGAAAAGTCTCTGCTGGCTCACACCTCAGACACGTGGAGATGGGGGTATGTGCTTGTCTTAACCAGCACACACCGCAGGAGAGCTCTTCTTTCTTTCCCTGCCCCTTTTTCATTGCAAAAAGGGACAAAAAGGTGTTTCTGCTTCTCTGCAGGCTCAGCTGGGCTGGTAGGAAGGGAATGTGCATGTATGTTTGCTCTGTCCAGGACAGGTCCTGGGTTTGGTGGATTGACTGGAGCAGCTGACTTAGCTTTTGCCAACCACCACCACCAAGTCTGTGGCACCATCTTATTTTGTGGGGGTGGGCATGGCCCCTAATGCACATTTCTTTCTGTCCACCAGGCAGCTTTCTGCTGTGGCCATGTGGTGGGAATCCTCCCCAGCTAACTCTGCAGACGGGATGTTTTGTGGCTGTTGTAGGTTAATACAATAATGATATCTTTCTTAATCAGTGTTGAAATTCTTGCCTTTTGGGGTTTTTACTTGTTATCCGAGCATTCCTGCAGGGGGAAGGACAGGGCTCATACGGGCATCCACAGTACCTTTTGACAATGTTCTTCTGTATCTTACATTACAATCTATTTAAACATTATCTTTCTATGAACTGCATTCTCTACTCTGCTTGTAGAAATGCTGCACACACCCTAGGACGTGGTTTTCCAGCTCATAATGATATATACAACCAATGAATATTTCCTAGTCCACTGCTTGCCCCGCTAATGTTTTCCTGCCTTCTTCAGCCATCAGTAAACATGTGGCAGCCTCTTTCCTTCAGAGTGTCTTTCCTTAGATGGTTTCCATAAACTCAAAACCCATAAAGCACCTTGAGTTGTTTCGCCGTCCTTCTGACGTTCCGTATTGTGCATTTGTCAACATTCAATTCACCCTGCCGCTGGGCTGCTCGCTCGCTTTGTTAGATGAGCTGTTTGGGAGATGGAGAGTGTTTTCCAAACTGGTAATTTCAGCTTTTCATTAGCTCTTTGGCCGATGCTATTTGTGGACCTTCTCTAAAACACCTTGTACTGCTGACTAACATTGATTAGCTTAAAAAATTAACCTGCAACCTTTGCTGTGTCATTCTTCATGGTTTTCACTTCGCCGATGGAAGCAGTGTGCCTGCCTAAGAACTGCGGATACTTCGAGTGTTTTGTTACCATTCTTGGCAAGATGATTTCTGTTCCTTTATGGTCGCGTGGGTCAGGTGCCCATAAAGCCACCCAGATCTCCACAGCCGGTGTTACACAGCCAGACGTGCTTGTCCCAGCTTGCCAAAAGCCCCGTCCGTTATTGTGCGTCATGTGTAGGTGCATGTGCTGCCACAGGCTGCAGCTCACTGGAGGCAGCTCTGTGTGTAACATACAGCACAGTGGCTTTATCTGGGCTGAGATACCACCCTGGCTGAGAAAAACCACGTGTTCTGGCCCTGGGAAAAAAAAAAAGTGTTTATTTCTGTCAGTCTGCAGGATGGACATGGGTAATCAAAGATTTCCTGTAGCCTTTTAGTCAGAGAAACATTTAGGTTGCAAAAGACCTTTAAGGTCATCAAGTCCAACCATTAACCTTACACTACCAAGTCCACCACTAAACCATGTCCCTCAGCACCATATCTACAGGACTTTTAAACACAACCAGGGATGGTGATTCAACCACTGCCCTGGGCAGCCTGGGGCAGACCTGGACAACCCTGGAGGGGAAGAAATTGTTCCCCAGCATCAACCTAAACCTCACCTGGTGCAACTTGAGGCCATTTCCTCTTGTCCTGTCTCTTGTTCCTTGGGAGAAGAGACCAACCCCCCCTCGCTCCAACCTCCTGTTAGGGAGTTGTTGAGGGTGAGAAGGTCTCCCTCCTCTGAGCTTCCTTTTCTCCAGGCTGAACAACCCCAGGTCTCTCAGCCACTCCTCACCAGCCTTGTGCTCTAGACTCTTCCCCAGCTCCATCATCCTTCTCTGGCCACGCTCCAGCCCCTCAATGTCCTTCTGGGAGTGAGGGGCCCAAAACTGAACCCAGGATTTGAGGGGTGACCTATTACGTGTGCTGAGCACAGCATGACACTCCTTGTCCTGGTCCTGCTGGCCACACTAGTACTGACACAAGCCAGGATGCTGGTGGCCTTCTTGGCCACCTGGACACACGGTGAATCATCTTCAGCTGGCTCTCAACCAACCCTGCCAGGTCCTTTTCCACCGGGCACTTTCCAGCTGCTCTGCCTCATCCTGGAGCACTGCAGGGGGTTGTTGTGACCCAAGTGCAGGACTCTTGGCCTTGTTGAACCTCATCACATTGTCCTTAGCCCACTGATCCATCCTGGCCAGATATCTTTGTAGACCAGACCATTCCAGCCCCTCAAGCAGATCAATGCTCCCACCCAACTTAATGTAATCTGCAAAATCGATCCCCTCATCCACACCATTGACAGGGATATTAAATCTTCTGCTTGCTGATCCCATTTTGGATGGTGGCTGCCCCTCAGCAGGGCTCCTCTTGTTTTGAAATCCAGCGTGAGCCTGGCTCATTAATCATCTCGCCGCTCGGCTCTGCCAGGCGAGGGATGGCTCTGTCCGAGAAAACAGCTTTCTGAACTGCGCTGCCTCCCCGGTACCTACGCAGCCTGTCAATTGCAAAGCTGAAGAAGTTACTTTGATCTCACGGATGAGTGCTTCAGCAAGCACTTCACAAATTTTATTTCATGCCTGATGAGGAATCGAGTTTCCACACTGCTAAGAACTGGGAGCAGAAGCCAGGAAAATACCTGCTTTGCTGGATATAATTGAGTAACTGTCGGGATTATCATTTCCTACCTTAACTTACTGAACTTTGAGAATTGAGGCAACTTGAGATCTCAGATGTCAAGTCATTGCTGCTGGATCCTGTACAGGGTGCAGGAAGGACCTTTTATAGTTAATAAACCTGCTCTGGAAAGGTTAGGGAGCCTTTGTCCATGTCCTCCTCCTCCTCCTCTTCACAGGGTGCTCAAGGGCAGCTGCATGGCTGAGAGGAGCCCCGGTGATTTTGTCCCTGTGTTCTGTGTTTATTGCTTCTGGTTTGTTTTTTTTTTTTATGTATTTAGCACTGCGCTTGTTTTGCTCAGTTGTCTTTTGAAAACCAAAGTTTAGCAGAGAGGAGAACGAGCCCTGGAACACATTCACCGTTACGGGACAGGGTTGTCTGGTTTCTCCCTAAATGATTTCTGTCCCGGTTTTTGGGATTGCGGAATAAAGCTGGATCTTTGTTTTTGCAGTGCCCTGACTCCGCGTGCAAGCAGGACCTCCTGGCCTACCTGCAGCGCATCGCCCTGTACTGCCATCAGCTGAACATCTGCAGCAAGGTGAAGGCTGAAGTCCAGAACCTCGGCGGGGAGCTGGTTGTGTCTGGGGTATGTATGAACTGTGGCATACACGGTTCCTCCGTGTTTTTTTTCCAGGGTAACAGTTATTCCAAGCTAAGCTTTTATGTTAAACATTATAGAATATAGAGAAGAGATTTTGGAACTTTAAGTCAAAGTTTTAATGTAAACAAAGTTTACAATACTGCCTGCACTGCCCCGTTGTTCAAATGCTTACAGTTTGAAAGGGAGGAAGATACAGCCTTCACTTTTCCTTACCCTACAGTGTTCAGACACATTCACTTCACCTTTGTGTAACCTACTGGTTTTCCAGACTGTTTTCCACTCTTAGTGAGGGTAAATCCCTTTGATCAGCACAGCTAAACCTCCCCTTTGTCTCTGCTGGGATCCTGCAATGCTCCAGAGACGTTAATATTTCAAAATGGCTGTGCCCTGAGGAGCGCAGGGCTCTCCAGTGGCTGCTCTGGTTTCTGACAGCCGAAAGCTGCCGTAGGCCACCCTGCTTCTTATTCCAGCCGGTGCTTAGCAAATCATTTTGTCACTGTAGTTCATGAAATGCTTCCTCCAAAGAGGAGTCTATATGACGACGGGTATTTGCGGGGAGGGAAGCGGAGCTAAATTCTTAATTTCTTCTGGCATCTTCTTCTTCCCTCGTGACTGAGGGAGGAGGTTTGAAGAAGGGACAGGAACGGCTGATGGCCCACCCTTGGCATCAGCGTAGCACCTTTCCCAGGGAGAAGGGCTTCTCTGCTGTGCCTCCAAGCGCTGCCGGGCGCACACGCTCCGATTCCAGCATGGCGGAGCCGAGCAGTGAGCTGCAGCGGGACACCCTGCTGCGCATCTCTCTTGCACGCCCCAGCTCGCCGTGGGGCCGAGGGCATCGCAC
The DNA here is from genome assembly GCA_027560015.1 of Chloroceryle amazona. Classification (NCBI taxonomy): domain Eukaryota; kingdom Metazoa; phylum Chordata; class Aves; order Coraciiformes; family Cerylidae; genus Chloroceryle; species Chloroceryle amazona. The sequence continues at coordinate 73,620 of JANHFX010016155.1, forward strand.
CGTCAGGGAAGCGGATGTGTCATTAGCAATAGCACCTACTCCAGGGCTTCACTGCAGTTACTCAGTGTCTTACATACGTTTACATACCCTTCTGCCATATGTTAGTTATATGAGCGGGCTGGCATCTGTAGCCTCACCTCCTGGGTTTTTCTGTTCTCTGCCAGTCTGTCCACTGGGGCTAAATGTTGCCAGTAGTAGTGTTAAAGCTCCATCAGCTTATCAGATGAAGACCTCTTCCAGTCCAGGGATGTCACCTGCCTGAAAGGAAAATTCTCCTCAGGGTTAATCTCCTGCCACATCTATATACTGCAGGAATTCTGCAAAAGTAGAGTTCTGACCAAGGCAGTAAGAGCTTGCACCGTAAGCCACCTGATAATTCATTGAGAAAAGTACCTCCTCACTTTCCTGGCATTGAATATAATTCTTCCTGCTGTGAAGATTCATGGAAATAGTCAAATGCAACAAAAGCGTTTTCCAGTGTGATGACTGGGGTGAGGAAAGTGGGTGACACTGGTTTGCAGGAGGGCACATACCCGACCTACTGGTGTGGTTGTCAAACACAGTGTGATGGAGAGGAAGGTACCAACACCATAAGAAAAGCAACTGGCTTTTAAAAAGCAACAAGCAGTGGCTTCAAGGTTTTCCCCAAAACCATCCTTAGATGTTTCTAACACAGGAATTGAAGTGTGTGAAGTCATCTGAACTTCTGTGTGAGCCGAGCTGAGGTGCTGAAACACTTCCCAAGACCAAATCCCTGCCCCAGATCATTTGGCGTTCACAAGCCAGGGGTCCCACCCAGAGCGAGGCACTGGCACCTGGAGAAGTGGCATCCTAGCTGAGGTCTCCTCAGTGGTCCTTTCCTCTTTCTTCCACTCAGCCCCTTTTTGGGCTTTTAATCTCTGCTGTGTGCAAAGGTTTGGCTAATGCTTTAGTTTTTTCCTCATTATAAAGCTCCTGTAATTCAAGAACTGCCTGGGAAAGGGCTCCAGGCCTGGCTGGAGATGAAGCTGGGTTCTCTCCTTTCCAATACAACTGAATGTTCCAGGGTGATTTAAATATTTATTCCAGGGCAATTAAGATATGACTATAGGTTTATTAATTTCATTAGAGATGAAGCTGCTGTTAAAGTTCAGCCACTGTAGTAGACTGGCTCTGGCTGGACACCAGGTGCCCACCAAAGCCGCTCTGTCACTCCCCTCCTCAGCTGGGCAGGGGAGAGAAAACACAACGAAAGGTCACAGGTTCTGCCAAGAACCTGATTCAGTGTGGGCTTCCCTTTGGGCATCCACCTCCTCTGGTGTGGAGTTCTCCATGGGCTTCAGGTGGATCTGCTCCACTGTGGACCATCATGGGCTGCAGGGAGACAACCTGCCTCACCATGGTCTTCACCAAGGCAGCAGGGGAATCCTTAGTCCAGTCCCTGGAGCACTTCCTCCTCCTCCTCCACTGACCTTGGTGTCTGCAGAGTTGTTCCTCTCACTTATTCTCACTCCTCACTCCCAGCTGCTCTTGTGCAGTAAATTTTTTCCCCTTCTTAAATACATCACCCCAGAGGTGTGACCACCATCACTGGTGGGCTTGGCCTTGGCCAGTGATGGGTCTGTCTTGGAGCCAGTGGCATTGACTCCATCGGACATGGGGGTAGCTTCCAGCAGCTTCTCACAGAAGCCACCCCTGTGGCCGCCCCCAATACCGAACCCTTGTGCCACAAACTCAGTGCAGTCACAAAAGTCAAGGGCAGAAAACAAACCTTCTTGATTTCTGGGGAAGGCAAAAATCATGGGTAAGTGTTGTGTTGATGGCACATGCCAGGTTTGTACCATTTAGTGTCCAAAGAAAACTACTGCCTTGAATTTGGAACCTTGGGCTTAAAAAGCAAGCCCAGAGTAATCAGGGTTCAAGTGCTTTTACAGCCCAGGGCTGGCATGTTTTCTGCAGTGCTGTATTTGTGGGGGGTTTCACAGTGTGTAACACTTGGGCATTACCCTTTGGCAGGTGGACAGCGCCATGTCTCTCATCCAAGCAGCCAAGAACCTGATGAATGCTGTGGTGCAAACCGTGAAGGCTTCCTACGTGGCATCCACCAAGTACCAGAAGTCCCAGGGCATGGCTTCCCTCAATCTCCCTGCTGTCTCTTGGAAGATGAAGGCGCCAGAGAAGAAACCCTTGGTCAAGAGGGAGAAACAAGATGAAACCCAAACAAAAATCAAGAGGGCGTCCCAGAAGAAACATGTCAACCCGGTGCAGGCTCTCAGTGAGTTCAAGGCGATGGAGAGTATTTAAAGAGAGGTCTCCATCTCGGTTATTTTTTTCTCTAGCCCACTACTGCTACTTCCAGAACTCTACTTTTAATATTCTATGGATTTTTCAGAAGTTTACTATTCCTCAAAATGTATTGACTTAATATAATTTTGATAACTTTGTTTAGATAATGTGGGGAAATACTCAGATTTCTAAGCCCTATTGATAGAGCTTCAGCCTGCGGAAGTGTGCTACTTTAGATTGCTTTTAGATTTCAGGGGTGTATTTCCAGCTGAGAATTGTTTTGTATAATCTTGCTTTAAATAAAATATTCTATAACCAAAGAGAATTTTACAGTAACACTAATGGTTAACACTAACAGTTGAATCATGCTAGTTGGAGACTGCCGGTTTTCATTGTGATCAAGAGAGGAAAATTAGATCTTTTCACTCAGAAAAAAAAAAAAATTAATTTTAAGTATCATATGTATTAGTATATTCCTGCTGTTGGGGTGGAGAGGAAGCAAGCTCTGTATGCTCAGAGGAGTCTGAAAATATCACAGGCATGGTGACCACAACTGGGAAACACCCAGAAAAACGAAACCCCCTGGCCTGGGCTCAGGGCCGTGCGTTGGTTACGTGACGCTGCTTTTCCCAGGCTGCCTTTGAGCCACTCGTCCGACGGGTGGGTCCCAGGTGTGCCTGGCGTATGGGTGCCTTTTCGGAGGGGGCTTCACAGGCGTCTGCTGGGGGAGCACCCAGAGCAAATCCAGTAAAACACGCAACCCTGGAGGCGGCCAATTCCTTCTGTATGACACCGGATGGGAATTTTAATGCCTGGTTACAAATTACTAATGTATTTTGCTGCGGGACACTAATAAAGTTGCTTTTACCAGCTGGCGTATTGTGGTGCTGTGAATGGAGTGGGCTCCTGCTCCCCCTCCCCGGCTTTCAGATGCAAATCAGCTTTGTACTCATTTCTCATAATTGCTCCACATCCCGCCTCGGGCTTCCAAGGCACCGGCAAACCCTGTTTGCTCGGGCTGCAATTTAGACCGTACGGTATTTGTGACAACCAGAGCTACAAGGTATAATTTCGCTGTCTTATTGAGATTTTGTGAATTTCAGTGTGGTTTACACTTACCAGCAACACCCGGTGAGCGAAGGAGCGCCTGCGCGGGTCAGTGCCGTGTTGGCTGTTTGTGTGAAGCGCCCGTTGGAATGGAGAGCAGGCGGCTAACGCTGGAAACTGCATCTCGCACTTTAGAGCCCAGCCTTGGCACTGTTGGGTTACAGTTTTACTTATCTCCGTTGGCTTATCGTGTACTGTATCGAGCTTATTGCCGTCACGTTACCAACATGCTGATCGGAATTGAGCTAAATAGTTCTTGGGATATTTTTGCCAGGTTTATTATGTTTTCAAGCATTTCAGCCTCTTAAATACCACTAATAAACAGCCAAATTATATTCCAGTTTTCATACGCATTTGCCATCTGAACAGACTGGGTGAGCTCTCATGTGCTGCTTCCAGAGACGTGCAAGAGTTAATGGAACTGAGGAGCTGTAGATCTTGGTTTATAGATATGATTATTAACTTATTTTAGACGATTGGGTTTTTCTCTCCTATTAATGTAGTTGTCTTAAGAGGCTGTGTTCCCTGGGCTGTTCAGAGCCTCTCCAAAACACACATTCCTCCCCCAAAGTGCAATCTGTCAATGAGTGTTAATAAACAGCCCATATATTCCCATGCAGAGACCAGTGTATGTGCTTAGCTTTTAAATAAATTTTGGTCTATTTTATGCTACAACCTTTGAGAAACAAGTTGGCAGCAGATCACAGCGTGGCTCCACCTGATGAAGGGTGGCTGGAAAACCCAGCTGGTGAGCAGGTGGCCAGAGGGGAGACCAAGGGGCCAACAGCACCAGCTTGCTCAGCTCTTTTTTAACCCAGAATTGCTCCACTGAGCGTTTCTGAGAGCAGCCCGAGAGGGAATCTGATCAGTGCTGATCAAGACCTAAAGGACCTCCCAGGGAGCAAGTGGATGGGGCCAGGCTCTTGTCAGTGGTGCCAGTGAGAGGACAAGGGGCAGCGGGCACCAACTGGAACCCAGGAGGTTTCACCTGAGCAGGAGGAGAAACTTCTCCGCTGTGAGGGTGTTGGAGCCTGGCCCAGGCTGCCCAGAGAGGCTGCAGCGTCTCCAAACCCGCCCGGACAGTGCGATCTGGGTGACCCTGCTGGGTCCCAGCGGCCCCGCCCAGCCGCTCCAGCCT